>JAJJWW010019345.1:0-145512 GCA_023531295.1 Papaver armeniacum | reverse complement strand
GAGCTAGAATTATATTTTAGCTTCATCCCATGTTCAATTGATACATGTACTTTAGTGTCATTACTCGACGTGAAAAAAAATATTTTTGTCTCATGATATATATGTCCCTTTTCACATTCTTTATATGAGTCTGGTACGTCTAACCCTAATTACATCTGGGTTCTTTCCATTTTCAATTTTGCTACATTTAGCTTAATTTGAGAATTGTTTTTATCTCAATAGGCCAAGAGAATCTCACTATACATGCCAACCACTTACTTTATGTTGAATATATAACTAAAGATAGTTCTCTTGTTGTCATACTTCAACATGTACTAGTTCAGTAGTATCATGGATGAAGTAAAGAAATGGAAATTTTCTCGACTCATATAATATTTTGTGAGTTCTTCCACAAAAATTGGAATACATGTGATTTTATTTGAACGTATAAACTATCGACGGATTAACAATGAGCAAGTGGATTACATTCCACTTGAACATTCAAATTTTTGGAAGAAAATATAAAGTACGCAATAATGGAGTTCAAGTACTTCTAAACCCCAAATAAATATATTTGAATCGAGTTGGTACAACCAATTGAACAAAAGACACCATTCAACCATAGACGATATCATATTCAAGGGAACAAAAATAACATTAAAACCAAAATTTTAATGGTTGAGATCAACAATCATAGTTTAAGTTGACCGCTTATATGATATGGGTTTATCTCGAGACAAAATAAAAATAAAATAGAACTAGGCATGTTTTTAAAAAACAACCAAATTAGCCCTAGAAGTATTCAAAGTTAAAACTCGCAATAGTTACATACCTCCGACGACCTTTGGTTCCATCCACACATAGAGAGAACATGGACGGACTTGGTCATGCACATCCCAAGATGCCTGAACAAGCAGCATACAATGGATTAGCAGATCGGACTCTAACAATGCAATGACACTGGCTCGGTAGACGGACCTGAACAGAGGGCAGTAAATGTAGCCTGGTAGACTGACCCGAACAGGGGCATACATATGGGTCTGGTAGACTGACCCGAACATGGGCTGGACAGATGGGTCGGTAGACGGACCCGAACAGGGCTGATCTGGACAATTGGGTCCGTATTCCTCCTTCTCATCTTCTCCACCGACGAAATTCCTGTAACAAAAGATCTAACATGTTATTCTTCTTCTTCTCTGAGGATTATCTCCACTCCCCTGCATTCTCTTCCTCCTAAGGTCATAACCGTATTGATACGCCGAAATCAAAAACCAGGGGAATGAAAAAAAAAATATGGGAGAAAATAGATTCAACTAATCTGATTTGGTTCCAGCGATTTCAACATTAGATTGACGAAATCATCCATGTAGAAAAATAAAAAAAATTGAATTAACCGATCCAATCAAGCTCGCAGTATATCATCGTGCATGATAACGTTTAGTAGTGTAAAAGATAAGGAAATGGTAAAGAAAGAGGCAGTAGTTTCTTATTGATCATTAGCCAGAGTTACATGGATACAATAACATATATATACATGGAATGGGAACCCTAGGTATCTAGCTGGGTCGCACACCCACAAGCCGTAGGCCCTACAATATGCTTTACTCCCATTTTTAGTGGGCTTTGGACAGCCTAGTCCTCATCAACTAAAGAACCGTCTTTTGGGGACTACTCAAAAATGGGGGACTACTCTCAAGTTTTTTGGGTGGTTATTGGTAGTAATTTCCAATCACCCCTTATCCGATTTTTTTTAAATACCTACTTTACCCTTAATGATAAACTTAGTTAGTGTGATGATTAATTAGTGTTTGTGTAATAATTAGTAACTCGATTAGTTAAGTGATTACTGATTAGTGAGTTATATTAGTGGGATTGTTTTGTTATAACATTATTATTGAGAGATAAGAAGCAAGAAGAAGGAAATACGAAGAAGAAGATGGGTGAACCCAAAAAATATTTTTGAGTTTAGTAATTATGATTTGGGTGATTCATGTGATGATACCTCATCCTCGAATCGAAACCCTTCACCTCATAGTGTATTTGTCAATACTTCTAATGATCCGGAAATGAGTTATTTGTTAGATGATGAAAGCTTTTTGCCCCAAACTCAAGCTAACCAAACAAATGATGGATTTTATCAGCCACAACCTGAAGATGAAGCTATGGGTACTCATGTATGCCTCATATTTAGTTAATGTAGCTTGAATTGTGCAAAAATTCGGCCAAACTCAAAATTTCCGAAAAATTCAGTTAGGTCAACCTAGTTCGGTTTCCAAATTTAGCTTACGAGGTAAACCGAACTGTTCTTAATGTGTAGTTCGGTTACTAAATTTAGCGTACGCAGGTAACCGAACTACATGTTAATGGTGGTTTTTTAGAGTTCGGTTATGTTTTTCCAGAACATGTAACCGAACTATTTTTATAGAGTTCATACAGTGCATTGTTCTGGTTGAGTCGATATCTGGCACTTTTGTTACCAAACTTTATGTTCGGTGAATGTCGCGTAAAAATATAAATGCAGCAGTTTCTAACCGAACCTTCGAGTTCGGTTTAGTCGATTTTTTCAGCCTTCATTGCGGACTTATACATAGAAAATCTAAAGATCGAGTTCAGTGAAGGCCCCAATTTATTTCTGGAAACTACATAACCGAACTTTGTGTTCGTGTAGGGTCGATAAAAAATTTACATTACCGAACTTGTAAGAAACGTTTTTTATGGTATTGGCGCTATGATATTACTTGTAGGTTCCATGTGATCCAATAGAACCAATGGAAAACCAACCTTCCCGAGCTTGGTATTTTGTACGATGACACATCCCATCACTACATGAATGACTTGGTATTCAAAAATACGGAAGATGCAAAGAGTTGGGCTAGACAACATGCACAAAAAGACATGTGCGTATTAGTATTGAATGGGAGATAAAGCAAGACTCGCTTTGAAATGGTTTGTGAGAGAAGCGGTGATCCCGATAAAAGCCACAAGAGGAAGGGTTATGTTTATAAAGGAAAGACAAATAGGAAGAACAAAACTTTCTCAAAGAAGATTCATTGCCCATTCAAGCTTGCATTTAATTTGAACGAAGCTTTGGGTTGATGGGTTCTCTATAGGGTTATGCAAGGTTGTCATAATCATCCTCGTCCGGAGCATCTTGAAGGACATTTCATGGCGGCAAAGCTAACTCCTAAAGAGATGGACAAGGTAGCTAAAATGAGGACAATGGGTATTTCACCGGCTTCAAATGCTCCAAATACTAAAGGAGGATAACAAAGATAACCACTCATCTTTGTCCACAATTTACAATGCAATTGAGACAATTAGAAGGAAGGAATGGAGAGATAGACAAGTAATTCAACAATTGTTTTTTTGGCCCAAGAGAAAACTACGCGGTTCAAAAGGATGTGGATTCTGAAGGAGAGATAACACAACTCTTTATCGCGCATCCGACGAGTGTTCAATTGGCTCAATGCTTTCATAAAGTTCTAATAATGGATTTCACTTATAAGACGAACAAGTACGAGATGCCATTGTTGAATATTGTTAGGCGATTTCGACTAAGTCACCGTCTACCGTGGCTTTGACTCATACTACCATTCATTCTTTCGTTCTTCACCCCTTTTTGGATAGTATAATATGTAGTTTCTGCAAAGAGAAAGATCTTCATTAAGAGTAAATTTAGGACTAGTAGCTGCCATTTTTTGAAAATTTTGTAACAAAAATGTTAACTATGAGACACATATATATACCACTTAGGTGTATAATGGCTAGAAATTTAGTCATTACTTGTTATTACATTCTAATTTCAAAATTATGTACTATATTTGTGTCGATAAAGTAAATTGAAATTTGAAAATTACAAGTTCTTGCTTAGGAATTAAAAACTTGCATCAAACCGAACCGCGTGTTCGGTTACATGTCTTCACCGAACTCTTTGTGAAGGCTCAAACTCAAACCGAGCATATACATGATTCCAAAAACATTCCAAAACAAACCAAAGAGTTGGTTTATGTGATTTCTCGCATCAAGAGAATGAGTTTTCCAACATGTGCAATAGCAAAAATTTGAGCCTCCAGAGAATATTTCTGTTACCTAATATATTATGCTATGATAACCGAATAATTAGTTCTAGTTGGGTGATAAATACATGTCTTCACCGAACTCTTTTGTGAAGGCTCACACTCAAACTCGAGCATATATACGATTCCAAAACACTCCAAAACAAACCTAAGAGTTGGTTTATGTGATTAATAAATCAAGAGAATGAGTTTTCCAACATGTGCAATAGCAGAAAATTTGAGTCTCCAGAGAAGATTTCTGCTACCTAACATATTATGTTTTGCTAACCGAACTAATATCTTATGGATGAAGGCTAACTGCTTCATCTGACGTAGAGTAGTTCTAGAACCAAAGGAAAATGTTGCGAGGTAACCGAATCCATGACTTCTAGCTACTCCGGTAGAATTTTACAAGTTACCTAACTATGACTCTGACCAGAATTTGTTTCACAAAGTTTACCGAACTACTAGTTCACACAAGTTTAAAATCGCAGGTCAATGAAACCATACTGTATTTCAACATTTCAGTCTTATAACATTGAAAACAAAAAACCCAATAAAAGTGAAAACACAGACAAGGTTCTAAAACAAATATAAAAGTGTTATATACCAAACTACGAAATCCTTAAGTAATTGTTTAAAACACACAAACATACTAAATTAAACCATATGAAATCCATAACTAAGATGTCTTTGAAACTAAAATCATACGAAATCACTAACACCACTTTTACGACCCCTCTACCACCTCCTGTTTACCCATGAGTTTTAGGTGGAACTTCCTCATCACTTGTGGGTATCATCTCCTTGACCCGGTTCCTCCCACAAAGCGACTTGAACCTTCTCCTCGACCCCTTTTACCACCACCTTGTTTAGCACGAGTTTTAGGTCGAACTTCCTCATCACTTGGGGTATCATCTCCTCACCGGTTCCCCTCCCGCGATTTGAACCTTGGCCTTGTTGTCGTCCCTTCTTACCACCTCCTTGTTTACCACGAGTTTTAGGTCAACGTCCTCATCACTTGGGGTTTCATCTCCTCCACCGGTTTTTGTCCACAACCCGACTTGAACCTTCTCCCAGCCAAGCCCCTCTTGATTCTTAGACCTACTTGGCTCCACCGTTCTTTTAGTTATAGACCCTCCCACCGCTTGTAGTAGTCGGTTTTGTTCCTTAGTCTCCATCGGCTCTCACTTTAAGCACAAGTAAATATTTTTTCAATAGTTTGAAACAAATCGAAAAGTATAAGAGAAAGAAATTTTCTTACCACATTATCCCATAACCTTTTTTTGCTTCTTCTCCACAACAGGCATCTCCTTCCAAGGCTCTCTTGCCTCCCCTCTCATTTGCCTTTGCCTTTGCCTTTCCGCATCGGTCTTAGCTTGTTGTTCTTTTTTTTTATCACAAAAGGATGACTAATTTCTTCATAAAACTCCTTATAATCTTCTCACATGCATTTACATCTTCCCCACAAGGTACACAAATCACCGCTCGGTAAGTGGTAGTTAGTAAGTGCATTCCAATGTGCTAATGGAGAGTTGGTTGATGTTTTGGCTCAAAATACTTCTCGGTGTTCTTTGTTCCTTAAAACCAAAGAACTAAAATTTTCATTCTCCACGTGGGATCCATTTGACGCAACAAATTGTCTTAGTACTTTCCTTGGATTATATATTGTGTGAGTAAGGATACCAAATTGGTCCATAGTAAGGCGAGACAATATAAAACCATTCAAGTCTTCTTCATCTACAGACATCATCGGGGTACGGCGTATGGGTGAAATACCATCGTTCACCGTAAGTGCATCCAAGCTCTCTCCCTCAAATGGCCAATCAGCTCTTCTTTAGACTTCCTTTGTGCATCCAAAACAACCATTTTCCCGTTGTAGGTTGGGTCATAGGGATAAGGGTCTTTTTCCCTAGCCAATCCCAATTTAGGAAGTGGTCGTAAATCCAAACCTATGCGAAAATACGAAAATATCCACGTACATGAAAATTGAATTGGAAGCAGAAAAATTTAGCGAATAATTTGCTAATTAACAATGTAGAAAACTCACCTAACAAGAGTTAAGTAAAATCCAATTTGATTACACTTAATCCTCGACCCTTTGTTCATCTCTTCTAAAACAAAAGCAAGCACACCACCAGTGTCCCAAGAGTAATTGT
Organism: Papaver armeniacum; assembly: GCA_023531295.1. NCBI lineage: Eukaryota > Viridiplantae > Streptophyta > Magnoliopsida > Ranunculales > Papaveraceae > Papaver > Papaver armeniacum. The sequence goes on along the minus strand of JAJJWW010019345.1, from coordinate 139,319 downwards.
TCATCTCATCGAGATTATCAAAAAGCCGGTAGATAATGTGCATCCACCCCATTTCCCGTATGTCAGAAAACAAGTTCCTAACATATATAACCAATAAGCGGTGACATGATGCCCTAAGGGCCTCCCTGTACATCACCAACTTTCCTTTCTCCACCTTCTTTTTTGTCTCTCCAAATGATGCCTTGACTTTACCAACTTGAATTTCTTGACATTCTTCTCCAATGATCCATCTGCCTCTCTTGGATTATACTCAATCTCCACGTTTAGGGACCTCTGAAAAGACGTCTAAACTCACATTAAAACTTTCTTGCATCCCATCCTAGACATTTTAGAGCCAAATCTTCAAGAGATTCATAACTCATTGAGGGGTTGTAGCCTTAGCTCGAAGACATTTACCTTCCATTGGTAGCTAGGTGATATTATGGCAATCATCGGAGTAATTCCCATCTCGCTGAATGGAAGATGCCTAGTATATGTCTCGGGATAATGCCTTTCGAGAAATGCGGATACGGCAACGAGTGTCAAATTCCACATGTGCTAACTTAATAGATCTCCATAACATTCTTTAACCTTGGATACAATAAATCCACACTCCAAAGAAAAGATCCCATGTGAGACAGCCTTTTGACGTTTAATAAGGCAGAACTACATCGTTATGATCCTACGAAAAGAACATAACGCTATTAATATGACGAAACATAATATGAAGAACGTATTAACACTATGAACTTAAAGAATACCTTTGTCGCATAGATCTTCGCAGCCCATGAGTGTTTGTAGCCAAACAATGTTGCCCCTCCATCATTTGGAGTACCATAAGTTGGGTCCGCTGGTGGCAAACACAAATTAGCAGGGGGAATGTGTGAGTATCTTTTGCTAGGCGGCTTCGGCTTCTTTTTCTCTTTAGGAGGAACAATTTCTTGCTCTTCTTCATCATCATTCTCTTTCTCCTCTTATTCCCCTTCTTCCTCCTCTTCCTCCTCTTCTTCATCATCATCCTCTCCCTCCTCTCCATCCTCTTCCTCCTCTTCATCGTCTCCCTCCTCTCCCTCCTATTGTCCTTCTCCTTCTTTGCCGGGTCCTGGTTTTTCTTCTTCTACATTTTCAACATGTTCTCCTTGTTGTTCAACCACTTCATTTCCTTGGTCTTCATTTCCTTGCTCTTCTTCATCATCATTCTCTTTTTCAATAACATTATCAATTGTATTCTCCATCACCTCTTCATTGACATCTTGGATTACATCATGAACATTCTCTTGGTTGACTTCCGGTAACGAGCCCCCTCCATGTTTAGCATTTGTGGCACCACATTTTTGGAAATCTAAATGTTTTGCTCCACGAGGGGTGGGAGTTTTCAAATCCTCATCTAGGTGTAGTTTCAATCTTTTTCCTCTGTTCATAATGAACAAAAACCAAAGTATTAGCTAAACATAAGATAATATTGTGTAGTCTCAAATCAAATAGAACTAAAGAATAAAGTAAACACAACACTTGAAGTTAACAGACTATAGTTCGGTTACCTGGAAAAAATTGCGAGGAAACCGAACTACATTTTTCAACAGTTCGGTTAGAAAAAAAAAATTATCGACAAAACCGAACTCATTCTTTCAAAGGAAAAATTGAGTTCGGTTACAAGAGTTTTATTTGCGAGCACACCAAACTAAATATTTGAAAGGTTCGGTTAGAAAAAGAAGTTATCGACAAAACCGAACTCGTACTGTCAATGGAAAAATTGAGTTCGGTTACGAAAGTTTTTTTGCGAGCACACCGAACTACATAGTTCGGTCACCAGATATTTGTATACTTAACCGAACTTTTCTTATTTTTGTAAATTCGGTTACCAATTCTAGGGTTACAAAAAAAATCTCCTAACCGAAATATCTACTGTAACTACCATTTTCAATGGGTTTTGATGATTTCTAATCGATTTCTTCAACAAATAACGAATTGAAAATAATGGGTATGAAGGAAATTACCCGCGGATTTGCATTTCACTTGAATCGGACTTCTTGGTTGTTGTTGGATGATTGATTTTGCCTCTGAACGGTGGTTCAAGTTGTTTTTGAATTAACAATTGTTTTGGGAGATTCACTATATGTGGGAGTCACGGACTCAATCCTGGAAGTATGGGTGTTTTCTTGGCACGCATTGCTTATAAAGATTGACTAATCGACGATGAATTTTTTTCGAATCGACGATTAACGTCGATGTCTACGAAGAAGAAGGAGAGGAAAAGAAAAGAAGAAGAAGAAGATGAAGAAGTAGAAAAGAATAAAAGAAGTTTTGAAACTGATTTTTTTCTTTAGATTAGTGGGTAGTGGGTTAGATTAGTGGGTTATTAGGGTTAGTTAGAATAAGGGCAGATTAGTCTTCCCTAATCTTTTAGGACACCCCTTAGGGTGGACATTTGTATCACAAAGTAGTCCCCCACCTTTTTTGAGTAGTCCCAAAAAACTCGTTCCAACTAAAGCCTCATGCTCGGAGGTCCAAATTTACCGAATCTAGAATGGGTTAATCCTTTCTTTTACGATTCAGTCCAAAACCAATTATTTTGATGACCAAAACGACCCTCTTGTAAAAATAGAATTACTAATTCATTTATTTGGTTGTCTGTGACGGCACATCATTGGTGAAACTTAAGGAGAAAAAACAGAGACATATCTTCCACTTCTTTTCGTTTTGGAATCAAAATGATTGATATTTTCGATCTGGAATCAAAATGATTGATACATAGTGAGTTCTTCATCGATTTTCTATAATGATTTATCCCCTTAATGTTTATTTTCTTCTCTTCTAATTTATCTCTATCTAGATCTGAGCTCAAAATCAATTTCGAAACTTCAATCTAGGGTTTTATTTTTATTTCGTTTTTGATCCGTAGCTTTCGGAATGGAGAAGATGATTATGATGTTGTCAATTTGAAGAACTTTCGCAAGCATATGAAGCGACAAGAGGAACATATTTAAGATATTAAGGTAAGGAAATTAAGCAATGGATTAATTTAGATTTTCGCCTGTTTTCGTTGATGATTTTTGTATTGGAAGAGTGTTAATTTGGTTTAGAACTCGGTGAGAAATTTGGAATTTGAGATCAACAAATTAAGCATTAAAAAAATTAGGAAATTAAAGAAATATGTAATGTTAATAATCATATGAATATAGGAGGGTGTTGATGTAAAGACCCTCAAGCTTGTCAACGCTATTAGACCAGTCAAGAGATGTTTTAGCCGATAATGAATCAATTAAATTAACACGAACGTTAATTAATAGAAATTAATCTAACAACTATCTAGATACGAAATTAGTGTCGTTAGATAGATCTCGAAAAGTTATGCGAAATGGGCTACTCGAACGTGTCATTCGGATATCGGACGAAGAAGAAATCATCGAAATAGTGAGAAGTGTAAAATAGTCTTTTGAAGTCACGTTGTGGCTGCCCTTATCAAAGAAAGCGGGTGTCCTAGTATTTCTCTTTAGTCTTATCTTCACTGATCGACAAGATAAATCCTATTTTATTTTCTTTCTTTTTTCTTATTCTTTTTTCTTTTTCTTTTTCTTCTTCTTCTTCTTCTTCTTCTTCTTCTTCTCTGTTCATCGCCTCTGGCGATTTTGTGAAAGGATTCTGAGGTCGAAATCAAAAAGAAACTTAGGGTAATCAATAATAATTAGTTGTTGGTGATGGAGCTGTTACCTGTAGATGATTCGAATTCGAGAGAAGAGGTGAATTAGAGGAAGAGAAACTAGGGTTTCCGAGAGATGAAATCGATTGAGGTTTTTGTGTTATTGAAGATGAAATTGAGTAATTGATGGTGGGTTTTATGTTAATTGAATCATAAAGAAAAATTAGTAAATAGAATTACAATTTCAGTGAAGTATTGGTGAATTAGGGTTTTGAGTTGGAAAAGTGGATAGAGAAACTAGAAGATGAAATCGAAGGTTTAAGTAATGATTTAGATGTGTATTGATCAATTGATTGAATTAAGATTAAGGACGATGAAGTAATTGGATTGGATAAGTTAGGGTTTTAAGATGAGATCCATTGAAAATTTGTTGGCGAGAATTAGGGTTAAATTGTGTTTATGAAGGTGATAAAGGCTGTGGGTTGTTGTTAGTTTTGGGCAGATTATCGATTGAGTCAAGGAAAAAGATTGGACTCCAGCTGTGTCTTTGGTAGATCTATTACAAGTAAGCTGTTCTTGGTTAGCTTTTTAAAGTTGTTCTTGTTGATGGTTGAATGTGTGTGTTATGATTGAAGCTATTTGGATTTGAATATGAAGTAGAACTGTTGGGGTGTTAAGGTTTGAGATGAAGTTAATATATTTGAGTTGGAAGTTGAATTATAACTGAGATTAGAATGAATGAAGTTTTGTGTTGATTTCTGATGCAGTTCAATGTGTATGTATGAAAATGATGAGAATGGAAATATACAGTGGTAGTGTTGTTGCAGGGGAACTGAGATTAGATGTTTTGAGGGGTGTTAATTGAGATTGTGGTGGTAGTATGTTTTACTGTATTGACGCAGTGGTGGCTAAAGTGATGTAATTCAAGATGAGGTTGTTGGGGTTATGGTTGGCTACTGCTGTTGTAGGTTGGATGGTGTTACAATGCTTGGCTGAGAGTAGAATGGAATGTGTATAGAATTGGAGATGAATTGTTGTTACAAATGTATTTGAGTTCCACAGTGATACTTCTGTATCTATTGGTGAATGGGGGAGGCTTTGAAGTAATTTGATTTGAGTTATCTGTGAAGATGAAGGTTGAGTTAAACACAAGTAACAGTTGTTAGATGACTGTGTTTAGAAATGAAACTGAATTGTTGTTGTTGTATGAATGGAATGTAATGGGTAGGAAATACCAATTGGTCCTAGGAATAATATATTAGAGAGAGTCTAGTCCAATTGACCCAGTCAATTGTCTGTTTGGTCCTATTTGGTAATATAAATTATAGTTTGGTCATAAAAATTATCATTTGGTCCTACGCTGATGTCATGGATGATGTAAATGTCACCCTGTAGTGGCAGAAATACCCTTTTGGATAAGGACCATATATATATTCAAAAAGTAGGAGAGAATAAATCATTCTCAGTTTACTTTCTCTCTCTAATGTTTTTAGATCTAGTTTCTTCTCTCCATTTTTTTCTTTTTCTTTCAAAGCTGTTTTTTATTTATTTTGCCGACGAAGAAGATGATGCTTTATGATGAAGAAGAAGAAGAAGAAACCGATGACGACGATGTCCTGCTGCCGTTTTTGATGTTGTTGTTGAAGACGGTGATGAAGAAGAATAAGAAAACGATGGCGGCGATTTTCTCACTCTGCTGTTTTTGATTTTGTTTTTGATGTTACATATGTTTCTTGATCTGTAGGCTGATGAATATGATCATTGTTGCTATTGTTGATATGTTTCTTTTTCTCTATTCTCTATAATTTCTTGATCTGTTTTTCAAATCTAGATCTGTGATATGTTGTTATCTGCTCTTGGTGTTGAAGACAATGACGATGAAGAAGATGAAGATGTTGCTGCTTGGTGTTGAAGACGACGAGCGAAGATGTTTGTTGTTATTCTGTCAGTGGTGTTGAAAACATCGAAGAAAATGAGATGAATATGATGAATACGATGTTGTTCGTTCTTTGTTGAAGGCGTCGAAGAAGATGAAGATGATGTTGCTGATGTTTTATATGGACTTCATTCCAGAAATGAAGTCTATTTTTATATGGACTTCATTCCTGGAATGAAGTCTGTTTTTCTTAGTTTTTATATGGACTTCATTCCTGGAATGAAGTCTGTTTTTCTTAAGTTTTTATATGGACTTCATTCCAGAAATGAAGTCTGTTTTTCTTAGGTTTTATATGGACTTCATTCCTGGGAATGAAGTTTGTTTTTCTTAGGTTTTTATATGGACTTCATTCCATAAATGAAGTCCGTATTTCTTAGGTTTTATATGGACTTCATTCCGAAATGAAGTCGCATTTTGTATATGTTTTATATGGACTTCATTCCATAAATGAAGTCTCAGTATTTCTTAGGTTTTTATATGGACTTCATTCCAGAAATGAAGTCTGTTTTGTATATGTTTTATATGGACTTCATTTATGGAATGAAGTCTGTTTTGTATATGTTTTATATGGACTTCATTCCATAAATGAAGTCTGTATTTCTTAGGTTTTTATATGGACTTCATTCCAGAAATGAAGTCTGTTTTGTATATGTTTTTATATGGACTTCATTCCATAAATGAAGTCTGTATTTCTTAGGTTTTTATATGGACTTCATTCCAGAAATGAAGTCTGTTTTGTATATGTTTTATATGGACTTCATTTATGGAATGAAGTCTGTTTTTTTAGCTTTTTGTATGGACTTCATTCCCAGGAATGAAGTCTGCTTTTAGCTTTTGTATGGACTTCATTCCTGGAATGAAGTCTGCATTTTAGCTTTTGTATGGACTTCATTCCCGGGAATGAAGTCCGTTTTAGCTTTTGTATGGACTTCATTCCTGGGAATGAAGTCTCGCTTTTTAGCTTTTTGTATGGACTTCATTCACGGGAATGAAGTCTCATTTTAGCACGGAAGAACTCCTACAAAAAAAAAAAATTAACACGGAAGGGTATTTTTGTCTATTTAAATATTTTTAAATAATTATGGACCAAACAGTAAAGGCGTTTGACCAAAGGACTAAACAGACATGGGCCCACCTAAAAAAGGACCAAACGATATTTTTCCCATGTAATGGCTGAAGTGGTTCGAGTTTGAGACGTATAGGCTGAGATTGGAATTCAGTTAGCAGTGGAGTGTCATTAAATGGGAATTGTAGTTGAGGTTTGAGTGTTGTTTGAGTTGAAGCTTTGTGGATATTGCAGCTACTGCATTTGTAGGTGGTGGTTCTGCAGTTGTTTGTGAGTTGCAAGAAAGTGTTGTTGTTGTTGTAGGTATGGCTTAACGGCAGTCTCTATGAAGAGTTGCTTTGCTCTTATAGGTAAGTTGTATTGTCTTTGTAAATCAATTTAGAGTTATTCATTGAAATGAAATAGATTGAACTGATGTTAGAATTGTAATTGGGTAAGAACCTTTGGTTTGTCTGACTGAGCTTTTTCAGTCTGTCTCGTCTTGCTTAGCTGACTCAGTTAATCTGACTGAGTCGAGTTGACCTTGTTAACCTAAGTTGAATCGGTTTGACTCAGTAACCAGACCAGTGTGACCAGACCAGTAGACTGTTGACCTTGACCTAGACTTAGACGTTGACTGTTAGTTGACCTATGACCGTTAGTTGACTCGGATGGATCGGACCTTAGTTAAAGGTTTTGCTTAGTTAATTTGGGCTTATAGCCAGTTTCCTTATGGACATGAATTGGACCACTTGTGGTCTGAATTAGCCTTTGACTTATTTCTACAAAGTTGTAGACATTCATGAGTTTTAGCTAATGGATTATAGAGCCGATCTAATCGATTTAGTAAACCCTTAGATGAGTTAAAGTAGATAATGAAAAGGCGTAGAACCTTAATTTGGCCTAGAACCATTGGATATAATTGTAGGATTCTTTTATGAGCCATTTTGGCTAGATTCTTAGACTTCTTGTGTGATTAACAGTTAGTCTATATTAACAACGATCGATTCAAAGGATGAACTAGTGGACTGTGGATCTCAAGGTAGGCGTGGCCTGTCATCAAAATAGGTGGGAATCGATAACGAACTCTCTTGGATTCATTATGGTTTTATAAATCTTTATATTGTGACTTTATATTGTGAAATTCATGCATATATTTGTGTGCTTTGTGTGGTATGAGATGTGTGCCGACACAATATCCAGTATTCTATGGCTAGGGCGATACACCGCAATATTACATGGCCAAAATTATTCTTCCTTTATATCATTTTCTATGGCTAGGGCGATACACCGTAGTATTACCTATTCGGTGTGGAATTGGAATCAATATTACTCTTCCTTATGTGCGGCAACACAAATCTCATACATGGATGTTTACTGTTCTTTATGGATGTTTACTGTTCTTTTAAATTACTTTGAAAAAGTTAAGTTTCTACAATATGTATTATCGTCTTTCCGTGTATTATCGTCTTTCAATAAAACCTGCATTGTCTTCAAATCATATTAATGATTACTTGAAAGTTAGTTGTTATTTTCACTGGGCACCCCTTTTAGGGATGATGTGCTCACCCGTTCCCACTTTCAGTTTCAGTGACAGATCAGAAGTTGCGTAGCGACAGCTTCAAGGGTTGAGTTCACTAGTTGATTAACCATATTATTTCTTTATTATATTATATATTTTATTTGTAAACCAAATGACTATTGTATATGTATCATTTGATAGGAATCCTTGTATATATATTTTTTGAAAGGGGCTAGTTTGGGTTAAGTTTTTGTGTGATTTCTAAATTGAATGTTTAAACAGGTGATTTAGATTCTTAGTGCCTCTTTATTTAGTTAATCTCTTGGATTAGTAAATTTGCTAGCTTGAAGGCGCTACAGGTTGAGATACGAAAAGTGACCACTTTATATGAGTTTTTTACGTAGTCATATGACCGAAAAAAGGGCAAAAATCTCTCTCATAATTCATGGTTTTGGTCTCAAGTAATTTTGTTAATATTATTGATATGAGTAGATACGATAAAGTTTATTTAGTTAATCTCTATGCTTATATGTTTGCCACACCATAGTTGCTTTTGTCACTTGATATCTCGCAAAGTTTGTATCTCTCTAAACTTGGAGTGATGTGTATTCATCCGCTTGGACACTCTACCGGTATATTAATGTATCTCTAGATGATCCATTTTAGTACGGTTAGTGTACATACATGGTTATGATCCATTTAGTGCGATTGAGTGCGCATGCAACTATAGGTGTATTTAATGGGATCTCACAATTCTCTTATCTTAGCAATTATTGTGTCTATGTATCTCGATTCCTTCCACTATGCACTAACTCTTGGTTTCTTGGTGGGAATCGTATCAACTCCGCTTATTTCATTTTCGGTAGTACCATCGTGAAATTGAATACGATATTTGTTTGTTCACTGGTAAGTATGACCCCAGACTTTTTATTAGGACATGTAATCAACAATCTTTGAACTTTTGTTTAAGCACATACGAGGAGCGGTTGCCAAATGACCGGATGCTGAGTTGTGAATAATTCAAAAAATTTTCTGGAATCAACATACGAGTAGTGAAGATTAACTATATATAATATTTCTTTTATCTTACTCGAGTAGTGATGGTTTGTGTGTAAATCCAGGGGGATCTAATTAGGAATGTTCAGCTATCATGTATCTCGAGTAGTGATATGTTTGATTGATCAGCAGGTGTGGCTGCCATTAGTGGATTGCAAGTGGTTGGTTAGCGTATATGTTGTGAATATGTTATCATTTCGGTAGATTTTGTGTCACAGTTGTTGTCGGTTTTTGCATTTCCCTCATGGAGTTAGTTATGTATGACTTTTGTGATATACGGTAGAGGACTTCATAAACTTATGCTTGAGTAAATAACTAGGTTCTTAGAACATACAAACTAGTACATATGTAAAAATTGACTCCATAAACTTGTTCTTGCGGAAAAACTAGGGTGTCCAAATTGATACACTTGTGGAAAGTTTATGCTTGGGTAAATAAGCGGGGTGTACAAGCCCAAATACATATGTGGAAAATTGACTATATAAACATGCATGCATAAATAACAAGGAGTTTATGTGAAAAAAATGACTCCATAAGCTTATGCTTTGGTAAATAAAAGTGGAGTTCCCATCTCTTTACATAAAAATTGTGCGAATACGACTTCAATAGCGAGATAAGTTTTGATTTAGCATATGATTGGTTGGATTTTCGGTGTGTACATAATTGTACACCTGTAATTTTCAATGTGTACATAATTATACACTGTGTAGATTTTAACGACCATGGTCGATATTTATTTGATGTATGGGTTGTTTCGTATTATGTTATGGAGAGGTTAGTTGCCAATATACATGTAGTTGTTCCCCATCTTCTTAATGGGGCTTATCAGTAGGTGTGGCATTGTTACTTGACTCTAGTCGGAGATCATTTGTTTACGGCTTTGTAGGATTGTGTCAAATGGCCAGTTGATATCATTTTTGAGTTGTTAGTTTGGTGTTATATGTGTCGGCGGAACTATGTGAAGCAGGTGAAATATTGTACTTGTAAATGTACATTGGTTTAAGTAGGCAATTAATTATTCTTGCGATATTTGTTCTTAAATTTACATTGAGTACTGCTAGGCTCTGGCCTTATAATTTTTTATAGAAAAGTATTATTTAAACTTACGATGATCACGAATTTTATGTTGGTTGATTTTGGGTAAAGTTTGGGTTGTTTTGCTTCTTTAAATTTTGTCATTTATTTATTTTCCATTTGGTTCTTGTTAGCGGTCTGCAATTGATTACGAGCCATGACCTTGTGCACGAACTCCACCCCACCGTCTCGGTGAGATAGCCAGAGTAGTGGCTCGGAGTAGATCACAAGGAAGAGGAGGATATGAGTGGCGGTGATGAAGTGGCGCCACAGTGCCACCCTTATTTTTTCGATTATCTTGTTCTTAATGACACGTATTAGGACTATTGTTTTGGAAGTTTTGTATTTGATTGGAGCTCTTGCTTTACCTTTATATGTGCTAATTATTGTGTCAGTGATGCGACTTCAAATCCGTGGATTGATTGATTAGCAATATTCTCCAATGTGTACATGATTGTACACATGTTGATTTTTAATGTGTACATATTTGTACACATGTTAATTATTTAGGTATACATAGTTGTACACATATCATTCATTTGAAGTGTAAGAAATTAGGAAAGCACTAATATGTACATAGTTGTACACACATTTTATGTTATTCGTGTAGATAGTTTGTCCACTTGTTGATTACTTAGATTTTTATAGGAGTGTGTACATAGTTGTACACTGCTGTATTATCTCGATAATAAATGCATGTTTTGTAGGTATAGATGATGGATTTTATAGCGTGTGCCGTTACGATCTCTCATGATTTTATGGCCTTTTTGTGGGTATGTATGTTAGTTTTTGTAGGTGTATACACCCGTTATACAATCTCAATAATATATATATGACACATTTTGTGGGTATGGATGTTGGATTATACGGAGTTTTTAGGCGTGTACATAGTTGTACCATTGTGCTATCTCGATAATATATGGTGCATTTTGTGGGTAGGGATGTTAGATTTTTATAGGTGTGTATATAATTATACAACATTGTGCTCTCTCAAAAATATAAAAAAACTAATTCTTGATGAAAACCTAAGTTGTTTTGCGATATCATGATATGATTTTAATAACACGCTTGCTTTGTATTTAGGTACTTTTGAGGGAGCTTAAGAAAGTGGAGAAGCCTATCATAAGGTGTGTGGGGTTGATGGTTTCAAATCCATTTGAGTTTCCATATTATGTTCATTTAATATGCATAGCGTCGGTGGTGTCTTGTTTTGGATTTTACAGATTTTGTAGCGTAATACGCGTAAACTAAGATTTTTAGAAAATGAGAATTATATAGTCATATCGTGCTCTTTTTGTAGCTCTCGGAAATAGCTTTAGAATATATAAAGTTTGTGAATTTTGGACAACGGTTCGAAAGATAAATTGTTTTTAATTATTTTTATATTATTTAAAATTGCTTTGACATCATTATGAGTCATTTTGGACTAAGCGTAAATATTTGGACTAAATTGTAAATCGGGAAGGTCATATGTGTATTTTCCATAGTTTAAATAACTTTTGGACTAAAAGTGTACCTAGTTAACTCGGCATGGACTAATCAGTACTTTTTGACGCGTTTTGACTAAGCCCGTTTTTTCCCATTTTCTTGATACGGAAGGCAAGACCTTATGTGGGTGGTGGTGCATGGCCGTTCTTAGTTGGTGGAGCAATTTATCTGAGTTAATTAGTTAACGAACGAGACCTCGGCACTGCTAACTAGCTATGCGGGAGGATTCCCTCCGCGGCCGGCTTCTTAGAGGGACTATGGCCATTTAGGCCACGAAGTTTAAGGCAATAACATGTACGTGATGCCCTTAAATGTTCTTGGCCCGAGCAAGCCGTAATCTTGAAAATTTCATCGTAGTGGGGATAGATCACGATGGGGACAGTAGGTGTAAAAACTTAGTTGCAATTTTGGAGATAAGATCGTTCACCGGATTATCTGCAACTCTACACAGTACTTGCTCGGAAAAAGGCTTCGGATAGATCATTGCTGTGCGTAATCCGATAAACAAAACCGGACTCGATTACCCAACCTTTGTTGAGCATTAAGGTCGTTGTTATGGAGCATCGGCGTTATGCCCATCGGGTGGCACAGTGTATGCTTGGATTTTCATTCATGTGTATGCCCACATCCATCGGGGTCACACTCTCTCGATGGATATACCTTGACATGCGAACATGTTAAACCATCTCTTTTGCATGTATGCAGGGGTTTTCCCTTGCTCGCCCTCTGGGCATGGATAAGTGGATATGATGCTTTAACGGTCGCAAATCGTAAACCTACTAGAGTAGTATGTCCACTCCTTGTTCATTACAAACACGACACGGAATGTGTCAAGGATTTATCTTGTCTTTGAACAAGTTGCGTCACAAGCGGACGTAGGTGTAAAAACTTTTTGCCACATTTTTATGGGATAATTCTTTCTGAGATAGTCCTAGCCTTACCTTGGACTTGTTACGAGACAAAAGCTTTTGGTTTTGGTTTTGGTTGGAAGAAGGCAAGTGTAACTTTGCACTGACAAAATGTTAATGCTCGTGTAGTGGCATAAGCAATGGTGCTAATGCTACCATTCTTTAACATCATTTCTGAAATTTTATTTTGGTTATGTAGAGTATAAGCGATTAAATTGGCACAACATTAATTAAAAGTTTAAGTTTTTCATGTTCATTTCCTCTATTTTAATGTATTCCAAATTGTTGCACATTCTTTTCAACTAAAACATGCAAAAAAGAATGTCAATTCATTGTTGTCACACATATTATGTAATTCGATAACTACACATACGATGCACCGTCATGCGAAGTAGTTACAACATGTTTTATCTTAATAGACATTAGAAGGCATAGATACAACGTGTTACCATCGCATTGTTGACTTTCAACTGGAGTAAATGAATCGAAGCACGCCTTACGAAAACTAAGAAGAAAAAACGTGTGAAGGTAAGAGAAGATGGGAAGAAAAACCCACGGGGAAAAGTACATCGGTCAAACGGCGTACACAACAATCTGGCCAACATAACCCACAACGAAGTATTCTCGGTATACATGGACAAAGACAACCATTAACATATATATCGAAAATCAAAAAGCAGGACATCCTTAACAATCCCATGGATGACCGGTACCTAAACATGAACCAAGTGCTCAATGTGACGGAGAGATCGTCGCAGGTGTTGGCTTCAAATGAGGGAACATTCACAAAGGTGACTTATGTATTGTATAACTTTTATTAGTAAAACCGATCTTAAGTAATCACACGAGATGGTATGATCGGGTTTGTGATTTTATGTCGACCAAATATGGGAAAGGGGCCGATCCTAGTAAGAGGTGCGGTACATCACAAAGGAGCCGTCCTTGTATGAGGTGCGGACAAGGTTTATAGCGAGAAAAGGGGCACCGATCCTATGGACATGTGCAACACGTTTTTTTTTAAAGGGAACCGATCCTATGGACATGTGCAACACATATAAGTTAGATACCATATATATGTGGGAACCGATCCTAGTACCTAGTCAGCAAATTTTGGAAAGCTAGTGTGATTATACGGTACTCATGGAAGGTAGAGCAAAACTTTTTTTGTAGAACCATTAAACCCATGATTTGTGATTGAATGTTATTTGATCAATCGCATAGTTCTTGAAAATCGGATGAACCAATTCTAAACTTGTTTGGAAGTGTAGCAAATCGGTTTCAAGGTTGTAAGTGTGAAGAACTTACAAAGTTAAGATGTCGAACATACTTTGAACACGTGCTATGAATGTTTATTATTTAATTGTTCAAAAGTTATTCCTTAATAGCTAAGGGGGAGAGAATCCCCGGGGATCGAAACATAAATAAGTTAAGAATCTTTTAATTAATGTTATTAACTTCATTTTAGGAAAATAAGAATTAATAATGTGCATTTACTAATTAGAGATTTTCACGAGAGATTTCGATCATTATTTTTTTAGACGAGCATTTCAGGGAATTATGGAAACCCAATTTGTGCTTTAATGAATATCTTGAGAATATTTTCGGTTTTGGAAATTCCTTGGTGTCCAAACTTCCTTGTCTATAAATACTTGAAGTTGCCTTTCTAGCAAACTAATCCTTCGTAACACCAAACTACCTCTTATTGTGTTATTCTTGGTGAAGCGCCCTATTCGGAGAGGAGAGTAACCTAATCGGGCGGAATCTCTTACGGTAAGCTCGGTTTAAAGTCTTCTTTGGGATTGAGAAGCTCTATTAGTACCGTTGGTGGGAAACTAGATAATTGTGGTTTATCTTTTGTTTTCATTGATTGGATTGAGTAACGGTGGTTGAACTTTGATTGCACCTAGTTGTTTATGCTTGAGAATCTTCTCTTCTGATATAAGATTCACTCAAACTAGTTGAGTTTCGACGGGGATCTTTAGGCTGTTGTTGTTCTAAATACAATCTTGTGATAATCCATTGTTAACGGAGACTCAGATTACGTGCGTGATTGATCACAAGAGATTCAAGTGATTGTGTGCGGGTGTTTATTGAAGATCTAAGAAGATTTGAAGGCAAGGAAGATATTGAAGATTTACGATTTGTGGGTTCATAATCTTTGGTGTGCACAATACTTGTTTTGACAAAAACGGGATCCAATTAATAATCGGTTTATCCTTGTGATAGATTGGATTGATTAATTAAGTAGATCGGCATCAACACAATTCTTTGGATTAAAAGTGTTGTTGGCTTAATCTTAAGCGATTACTTCGGTAATTGAACATAAGATAGATCTAAGGACTGACGAAGGAGTTTATGTTAAGATAAAAACGAAGAGCCTTTGTCAGACTCATATCACTTGGTTGAAGAGAGTTGATACCAAGCAGTTTGTTGTTCCTTTACTTGTTTGGAATACGAACCCAAAGGAATTGTTCCAAGTAAGTGACTTATTCATAGGTCGGAGGCGTGGGAATGCGAAGGAACTAGGTGAACTATAGGTTTAGTTGCTTGGTCTCAAAAAATACGAAGTTAGGTGTAATTTTGTGTAAGCGGCAATCACGAGAGTATTGATTGGACAAGGTCAGGGGTTTTTACGCATTTGCGGTTTCCTCGTTAACAAAATCTTCTTTGTGTCATTTACGATATATTTTCGCATTATAATTGTTTTATTATAATTAAAGTAAATCACACAAGCGTTAATTCACTATTTACTTGATAAGTGAATCTATTGTGTTTGGTTAAGTCCTAACCTTTTTATCATACTTCGTTGTTGTATTGTCTCGATCTCGTATCCATAGAGCCGATCACACGAGAGTGTGTTTGTATTGTCTCGACTCGGTCCATAGACAATCACTTTTGGAGAAAGGACTTATAGGTAGGAAAAGTTTTAGCTTGGAGGTATATTTGGGTACCCTCGCCTTTTCAATGTTGTCAATACCAAAGAGTTAAAATGTAAAAAAGATGTTCGGTGGCGACAATTCGGAATATTTCGCCCAATTCGACCAAATCGGGAAGAAAATCAAACATACTTGCATGTTGGAAGAAGCGAAAGTCACGAGCCGTCGAAACCCGTCGGATGCGCCCGCACGAATTTTCGACCTTTGCTCCTTTTCTGCGGGGTGTTTTCATTTGAGCTAGAAGATTTAAAACTTTCGAAGAAGAAGGCAACCTCAACAATCGGTGTTTGCGAATCTTAGAGAAGGGCTTGCCGGCGTGGAGTTGTTACAACATTGTGCACGAATTGATGAATAACGAGGAACTCTTCTGCTAGAAACATTATATTTATAGGTTGTCACCGGTTTTAGTTAAGAGGAGCGAAATGGGAGGCTTTATGAGGTGCAAAGAGAACTGCTGTCGAAAACGGGCGCAGCAATTCTTTTGGAGGCGTCAATGGACGACATAATGGAATTCCCTAATCAAAACCCATATGACGAGCAGCCATGTCAATGTTGTAAGGAACCACTTCAAAGATTCCTTGAAAAAATATGGTACATATCCGGGTATGCGGCTTCGCATGAACACGGTTTCTCCAATGCTCATGTTCTCTCCATCGAGAATGCAATGTCATGTCCGGGGTGGAAGCAAAAACGTCGGCGAACTATAGACGTGTGGACCGGATCCCATGGACGGAAGTTGATTGCATACGCATTTTCAAGGAAATCGATGAGCTTTGAGCCAAGTCTTGGACGCCTCTTCAACAACCAGTATCCACAGAACCGCCATATGTACCGGAAATGAAGTTAGGATTAGGAGAATAATCTTTAAAATGCTCCCACAACCATGCTTGGAGGGAAGACGACATGGACATACGAGTCTACCTTCATATACCCATTAGAAACATACATGTCTTGCTAAGCAATCCAGGATGGATGTACAAAAGAGCCAAGGAACAAGCTGCCTATGGGAAGAGACGCCTTTCGCCAATTTGATAGCAAATTTGATGAGCTTATGTCTTATTCCTTTCTTGCGAGCCATCATCAAAAATATCTCTAGATAACCATAAGGCTAAAAAGAGCGGCAATCCACAGCGTGTCATCCAACTTTGATTCGGGGTTAGCTCCTCGGGAACCATTCAGGACACCCACCAAGTATAAAGCACTTTCCTTCGTAGTCCTTCCTAACATATCCTGCTCGACTTCGTGACTAGAGTGGCGTGCATTTCTTCTTCTTCCTCGGACAAGATAACGTCAAGATTCTAGTTCTTTGGAAGATTCAACAGAATGGCTACACTTTCCAAAGAAATAGTCATTTCGCCCCATCTGCATATGGCGGTATAAGTGTCCATACACCACCTAGAGATGAAAGTAATCAAACCTGCAGCATCCTTCCTAATCTGAAGTGTCGCAAAGCCTCGCAGCGACATTCATGATTTGCGCCTTAACCAGTTAGCCTTGACATGGTCACGGCTTATCATGAATCTCATCCATCTCTCATAAGAATGCAGTGGGCTATGGAAGATCTTAAAGTCAATAGAAGAAGAGTGGATACTCTTTCCTTTGGAGGCAAAACCGTATCACACGCAGTGGCGAAATCGACTAGACGTCTCCCTCATTCTTTGAATCAGTTAGAAGGGTTATCACATGTTTGGGATGGGTCCTCATGGATACACAAGATCTTGTGAAGAATTCATCATCCATATTTGGCTTATCTTTGGAGTTGTTAACATTTCTAGACACGGTGGCAGAATCATCTCCAGGTGACATCTTAACAAGAATTCCTTATGCTACTTTCACTTTTGGAATAACAACAACTGAGCAAAACAGGAAAGAAGTTACTACTTTGAAGAAAAATCACGCACGAGGATTTTGTCAAAAAGTGAGTACAATCACTAATGATCAAAGATCAACAACAAATTCTCCATGGGAAGATTTTTCTTTGAACCCATGCCATGACACCCACGGCCAAAAGGAATGAGGGATGATGTCCTCTCAAGCAAAATACATGTCTTGCGCGGGAATTATGCCCTTGGCGACGTGTCTTCTTTGTGGGAATTATGCTCACGGCCCAAAAAAAACAAAAAACAAAAACAAAAACAAAAAGAACCTAAAGCTAGGTTTTGTGAAGAAGGAGCAAACGGCGGCCACTCTCCCATGGATTATTTATTTGTCTTGCTAGTGATACTAATAATGATTGGTTTTACGTTGCTATTAATATCGTGGCTAACACTACTACAATACTACTATAAAGAGGAATCATTCATATTGGAATAAGTTTGCAAGTTCATGGAAGTCACGCCTATGGCTAGAGGTTCACACTAATACGGAAGAGCAAACAAAGGGAAGAGACGTTGGAATACATACAAATATGCTCGCCTTCTTGTGCACATTGCTTCCCTTTGATGAGCTCTGATTGATGCACCCTTGCTGCTAACATGGGACGCAGAAGCAAAGCCAACGAAAATAAATAAATAGGGGCAACGCCTTTTATATACACGGCGTTTTGGGAATTCGAATGCAAAGGAATCCATCTTGGATTCGCGCGCTTGTTAGAGGCGGGTGGGTCGTCGAGCCAAACCCTAAAGGCAAAGGTTGCAGCACCCGAGTCACAGAGGCCATCGGCCAAATGGGAATGATTGGCCGTGGCGCCAACCTCCATAGCACCGGTACTCCATGGCCAAGCGAGAAGCACGCCCGGCCACGGAGACCATCGCTCATGCTTCTTACCAAGGGTCAATCAAACTTTTAGTTAATCTCACATATCTTGCCTTTTCGATTTTACTCTCGTCAGTCACCATCTAGTGCTTACCACCTGTGTGCCAGCTTGTTACATGCTAAGCATGAGACTTAATGTTGATGGTGGTTTTTAGTTCGGGGCTAAAATTGTAAAACCTGCGTATAATATGTTGTCATTACGCAAGAGACGGAGCCATGTAAAATTGATGAGTACACAATCTCTTAATTGGCGCATTAATTGAGCAATTCAATATGTTTACATGAAATTTATCGAATGGTGCATGTAGCAACAATCCCGGATATTACGTAAATTTCGACACTAAGCTTGTATTATTCATTAATATAGGACTCACGGAATACTTTTTGTCTTTGCGTTCCATGACTGAACCCTTAATGTTGATATGACATGACAATTAGTGTTCACTTGCGGCAGTAACATGGTTTCCAATATCAAGGTTAAGGTCTTTGCATAAAAGTACTCAATCGGAAAGCATCTTGCTCTCTCGGCAATAAATTCGAAGAACTCGTGTCAACATACGAAGTTCATCAATTTATGATAACTCACGAAAATCAAATCTCAATCTAATTAATTTTAGGGTTTTGCGCCTTGTGATATGTCGAACCTTGTTGGTCGAAACTAAACCTAGGCAAACTAGGCAATTGATCGCCATGGATTAGTAGGTGCAAGTCCTACCCAAAATGAGAAAAACAAAGAACAAAAGAGGATCCGGAAATAGGAGCGCATCAAGGGGAGGTGTGGCCGTGTCATAGGCCAACCGGCGCCACATGCGAGATGGCCACGCCACCTGTTATTTCATGGCCAAGCCCCTCCTCTTTCCTATCGACCAATCGAGGTCACTTTAAATGCGCCACGAGCACTAGAGATGTGGCCACGCCTATGTTTGGCCGGCCCCTCTTTTGACCAATCGGAGTCGCTTTAAACCCTCCTCATGTGTTGAAAGGCCAAGCGAGCCACTGCCACGCCACCATGTTAATTGGCATGCCAAACGCGCCACACTGCGCCACCATTCTAAACGGCATGCCAAACGTGTCATGCGCACCACCATGCTAGTCGGCATGCCAAACGTGACATCTTGTGCCAATATGATAATGGCATGCTAACATGCCATTCGCCACGGTAACATGCCAATGTGCCACAAATGGCGCAGCTGCGTGCTAACCCACTTTTCGTGGCCAACGCCATAACGGACTCCAATTAGGGTTTTATGATTGAAACACGACTTTTGCTTGATAGCATTAGCGAAACCTAATTTTGGTCCCCCTTAACTACGCCACTTTGGCCCACTGACATGCCACAAGCCACTTTTGCCTTGGCCATGCCTCCAAAGCCCTAACTTTGGCCACGGCGCCAAATCCTAGCCTTGGCGATGCCGCCAAGCCCTAACTTTGGCCACGACGCCAAATCCTAGCCTTAGCCATCTCTAACATTAAGCCTAAATTTGGCCCGACGAAAATCCCGCTTTGACCATGCCATACCACCATGTGAGGCTATGCCACTATACCATTAACGAGTGCCAACGGAATGTGGCCATAATCAACGGCCACCCTCTCTCCTGAATTACAATCTCCATCCATCCAAATTCGCCACCGAATTGATCGGCCTATGGTAAGTCTTAGGCGACCAACCAAGACTAACCTAATAGCATTACACGCTATTCTACTGCGGCAAGTCTCTGACCTTGACTTGCCACACACATGGTTATCCGCCACCTAGTCGGCATAAAATTAATCAAAATAACTAGGTCTTGCATACGAGACCCACTCCCGGTAACTTGATGCACATTTTCCACGAAAATACTCGATACATCAAACATGTCACAAAGCGGGGATGCTCATCGGGGTATTGGTGCAGCGGTTTACGGCATGCGGCGTGCAATACACCCATTATAAGAAAGTGTCGGGAAAGCGGGCAGTTGGTAGCGTCAAGTAGTGGGTGTCAACTAACCCATTTCCTTCATAGTGGGGCGTGTGGTTTCTAGCATTTACACATTACCCCCACTTCTCCATCACTCATCTACTCCACATCCTACGAGACCGGGTGCATTCAATTATGACTTGTATAAATAGGTTTCTACCTATTTAGGCCAAACAAGAGTTTTAGTTAACAACAACACAAGTATCGAGAAAAACACCAAAAAAGCGATAGCTTACATTCCAAGCCAAATCCACATTACGATACAAGTCGCCAAAACGACCACACCTTGAGAATTAACCATTACGGTCTCAACACCTTCTTCGCTTCCCTCCCTAAGACCAACCCTTCTCCTTCACTTTGTGATCGAAGCAAGGCTGAGCAGACATTTCTTGGTGTAGGCCGGGATTATGCAGTTGATCTCTCGAATCTAAAGTACTCCGTGCGGTGCATTTGTTTAGGTTTAAATTCGTTTCTCATCAACACACCCCAAATTTACAAAACCAACGAAAGCAGTTTTACCCCAAAACACGGTCTAGTAATTGGTGTAGATCACAGGTAATTGGTATAGCAGTCCTAGTGACTTGTGTAGATCCGCAATTAATACCATGAGTATATAGTAGCCGCTCTATTAATTGATGTAGATCCTGGTAGCGATATACTTAGGTCCCGAGTAACCATATTGAGGTCGAACCCGATCCTTGTGTTTGGTAAAATGTAAACCCATGATTAGTGATTTGATATTTGATCAATCATATAGTTTTCTTGGAATCTGAGATGAACCAATTCTAAACTTATTTGGAAGTGTGGTATAATCGATTCCAAGATTGTAAATATGAAGAGGATTTACAAAGAAAAGATGTCGACATACTTTGAACATGATCATTAACTCTTATCTTTTATTTTTCAAAGATATTCCTTAATAACTCAAGGAGATCACGACCTAAATAAATTAAGAATCTTTTAATTAAGGTTGTCATTTTTATATGCTTTAATTACCCGGCAATTAAATGCATATCTCTAGAAAATAAAAATTGGTAATGTGCATTTAATAATTGGAGATTTTACGTGAGAGATTTCAAAATATTGGACAAAGCATTTCCGGGAATTATGGCTCGATTTGGGCATTTATTGCATATCTTGAGAATATTCGGTATTGGAAATTCCTTGGTGTCCAAACATCCTTGGTTTATAAATACCCAAGTTTGCATTTCAAGCAAACTATCTAAGAACCATGCAAACTTTATCTTTTTGTTGTTTACGGGTGGAGTCGTCTGCTCCAGGAGAGGAAAGTACTCCTGAGTAGGCGAAATCTCTTATGATCGCTCGTTTAAAAGACTTTTGTGGGATCAAGAAGCTCTACGAGTACGTTGGTGGGAAACTAGATAATTGCCGGTTTATTTTAGTTTTCGATTGATTTGATTGAGTAACGGTTGTTGAACTTTGATTGCACCTAGTTTGTTTTATTCTTGAGAATCTTCTCTTATGATATAAGATTCAATCAAACTAGATCGAAGTGTCGACGATATCTTTAGAATTGTTTGTAGATCTAAAGGCGTCTTGTGATAATCCATTGTTAACATACTATGTTTTGTGCGTGATTGATCGCAAAAGATTCAAGTGGTGTTGTGTATGTGTTTATTGAAGATTAAAGAAGATTTGAAGACAAAGAAGATTTATGATTTGGTTTATATATTTTAGGTATGCACAAACCTTGATCGGCTGGGATCACTAGAATCGGATTTATTCGATTGGTTAGTTGTGTAAGATCCGCATCACCTTATAGTTTCTTGTTTGATTATATATTGATTGATTGCAAATCTAAACTCTGCTACTTCGTTGGTTGTTGGATAGATTGATCTGACCGAGGCAAAGGAGTTTATTGGTTAAGCGGAAGAGACTTTGCATATGACTTCAAATACCTTCATCTGGAAAAATCAAAGAGTTTTTACCAAGCAGTTTGTTGTTCCTTTCTTGTTTGGAATACGAAAAGGAATTGTTCCCTAGCGTGCACTTATTGAATGTAGAAGCGGGGATCTGGAAGAAACTAAGTGAACTATAGGTTTTGTTGCTTGGTCTCAACTATCTGAAGTTTGTTAGATTTTGTATAAGCGACAATTAAAGTGTCTTCCCATTAAAGGACTAGGTCCGGGTTTTTGCATTTGCGGTTTCCTCGTTAACAAAATCTTGATGTGTCATTTTACTTTTATTTTCATGATTATAATTGTTATTATATAATTTAAAGTAAATTACAAAACGTTAATTTCGTATTACTTGATAGTGATCTTTATAGAGTTTGGTTAAGTCGGAACCTATTATCAAGTAATCACACTTTGATTGTTGTATTGTCTCGATCTCGTATCCATAGACGATCACACAAAGTGTGAATACCGATTTGTAGTATTGTCTCGACTTTGTCCATAGATAATCATTTTCGATAAGAGGACTTATAGGTGGATAATTTAAAGATTGTGGTGTATTTGGGTACCCTCGTCTTTTCATAGTGAACATTTGAACAACTCTCTTAAAGCACATTTAGATTTACTTGATTATCTATCATGATTGATTGATCATCATATTTGATCTAGAAGTGTTAGATGAATGTGGCTAAAATATAAGTGTTCATATGGCTAACTTCGGTTAAGCATTATTGAGCCAACATGTTATATACGTTTAGGTACGGTTCATCCATATCTAAATATAGGTATATTTCATTTTTGTGTATCAAGCTAATACCATCTAACGGTGGAATTGATTGCTTGAATCTCAAATCGAGTTTTTATATAACGGTGAATATCATCAATTGATTTTTAATAAGCTATCTTAGCTTTGATTGTAAGCAACCATGATTTGAAAGACTATATAAGGGGAGAACTCTAGCATCTGGGAAACCTAATCCAGACACTCTCGTATGTCCTAGTTGCAAGCTGGAGTCGATTCTCCATTAACTTAGGTTTTCCAAAACCATTATTAGGTTAACAAATTGAAGACTTCGTTTGGGATTCTGAAGCCAGATCAAACTATTTTCTCTGTAGTTGCGTATTCTGATCTTACTTTTATATCATATTGAGTTTAATCTTATCTAAGGTTTTCTTGAGATTTATCTCCGATAAGTAAGATATAAAAAGTAATCACAACAATTCTTCGTCTCGGACTCTTTTGATTCCATGAATAACTTTTACATTAATCGGTTAGGTTATTTTGAGGTGACTAAAATTTTTAAGGCTGCTCTTCGGGAGTATAAAATAGGATTATTAGTTGAGTTTCTGTTCATCTTGATTTATCTAAAGACGGAAAAAACAACCATATTAGACTTATATGTGGGAGACAGATTTGTTTATAAGTCATCGACTTTGGGTCATAGCAACTCTTAGTTTTGGGTGAGATCATCTAAGGGAATCAAGTGCGCGAGTCTATTTGGATTCAAGAGGCGTAAGGAACACGGCATTTGTACCTTAATCGGTGTGAGACTTGGTTAGGGCTCAAATATATTCAGTCAGTTAACTTGTAGTGGGCTAGAGTACGTAGCGGCTTAATACGGTGTGGTGTTCAAATCTGGACTAGGTCCGGGGTTTTTTGCATTTGCGGTTTCCTCGTTAACAAAATTTTGGTGTCTGTGTTATTTCTTTTCCGCATTAGATTTTCTTTATATAATTGAAATATCACAGGTTGTGCGTAGTTCAATCATAGTTGATAAATCCGACCTTGTTTGTTGAATATGACTTGATGGACACTCGGACATTGGTCTTTGGTACCATCAGAGTTATTCTAATAACAATCGAGTCTCACGGATTTCTATCTAGGTGATTTTACTGATTGTCTTGAGAAAGAGATAAAACTCTTTGATATCTTTATTGATTGAGTCTCGCTTTTAAGTTGGTGCTCTCAGAATTATATTGGAATTTAGTCCATACAAATTGCTGAATGAAATATTGGGTGTGGTTTTTATACCCCGCGCGTTTTCAATTAGTTTACTTAGTCTCAACTATATGAAATCGCGGTAGTCATTTTGTAAAGTGGCTTAATTCTAAGAGTATTGAAAAGCTGGACTAGGTTATGTTTTTTTTTTTTTTTGCCAAACAATTTTCCTCGTTAACAAACTCTTGTGTGTTGCGTGATTTGCTTTACTTTCAAATTATATAATTGTTATAGTTATAATTAAAGTAAATACACTTGTACGTTAATCCACTTGGTAAGATCCCATAGTTGGTTCGTCGAATGTTGGAATTTCAAATCCTTAACCTTTATGCTTTACTTCTAAACATTCTATAAGCTCACTACATGATGAAATCGTACTTGAAACTAGTATTAGCATACTCAACAACACATAAACCAACACCAAATATAGCTAGAGCATTACATATGATTCATATGAAAACATGTTGTAATACAAGGGAATAGAATACAAGACACTTAACCTTCACAACTTATTATCAACTTTTATTTCCTCGCATTACTTCATCATGGATGAAAACATATTTTCTTTTAAGGAAAACATGTGAGGCTAGAGAGTCCTAGTCATGTGTGCCACATGTCTTTCAACCTTTCCATCATGAGTTGGAGAGGCACCTCATGTCCACAAAGGACACCACATATGACATGTCATTCTAAGATTTAATGTTATCAAGCATCAACTATAAGCTAGTCTCAATGCATGATTTAAACCATAAGCATGCCTTTAATTATGTGGATTACGACTAAACCGACTTATCATAATATATAAAAAGATTAGTTTAGCCATATGAAGATTTGTTGCGCAAAACACAAAAAGACTAACATCTCTCACTTGTTTAAGCAATAAAACATGTTTTTTTTAGAAAAAAACTTTTTATGTTAGCCGCACACTCGACTATAGAGACTTACACGTCGCGTTTTATAATCTTTCGACATATATTGTTTCTATAAGATTACACAAGGTGTGTTTGTAGTAGGATGACACGAAAAGATTGTTGGCATTTGGATATCTAAAAAGCAGGCATCAAAGTGATGAGGTGGTTTAAGCATTTGAATAACTTTTTTTTCCAGTATTTGCATATTCTAGCGTATCTCCATACTTCTTCAAAGCTCCGGTAGCTACTATGAGGTTTTACGTTATTGTCATCTACAACCATAATTTGTTTACCATGAAGAAGATTCTGCAATGGCAGAAGAGGTTTCACTCCATTTCAAGGATTACCCTTGTTGTTACCTACACTTATTGCTCATTGAAGAGATGCCGATAAATACTTACTCTAAATGGTTTTGAAATGATTGTTGGGTTATAACCACCAAACTTCCCAATATTGGTTACAAGAGAACAAAATTAACTAAAATAAATAGTTTCAAAACGATCCGAAGGATCATACTTCTTTAGCTTGTTAGCAAGGCCGAGTTGTTAAATCGCAGCATCTTTGTCCCAAAGTTATTTTTCGACAAGGGCCATATTGATGGCTGATGACCCACCGCTAAAAATGTGAGATTGTTCTTGGTTTGAAACCTGTTTTTAGGCACACCTCAACTTTTGAGGCAAACCTAATGGTGACAAAAAAAGGGTCACTAGCTTGTAAAATCCATCACCTTATATATGCCCTTACTAAATTAGTATGCTAATAATAATGATTAATTTTTAATGTTAATGATTATTATTAAATTAGTAGAAAATCTGATTTGTATAGAGAGTTGGGGATTTTAACAGAACAAGAAGAAGTGGGAAAAAAAAAACTTGGTTTTTGAGACTTTTGAGATTTTTGTGATTGAAAGTGACCAAAATGTGTGATTCAAATGATGAAGGAGAATGTTCATCCCGTAAAGCTAAGATATTGCGCATCAACTACAACAATGATCTGGATTCGACTTAATTTTTGGAGTATGAGAATCATTTTGCTCAAACTTGAAAACGCGGGGGTACCATATATACCACCAACTTTTTCATTCGGTATCCTGTATGGGAAAAACCTAATACAATTGCAAGTAGACCAACTTAATGATCTTTGACAATATGTTTATCGAGTTTATATCTCTACCTCTTCTCAATCAGTATGTATAAGAAATGAGTCAGTGAACCTGATTGTTAAGAAGAGTACTTGGGCACGACCCAAAATATCAATATCCAAGATCAATCTAGTCGTATCCAAATAATCCAATCAGATTCATCAAGTAACTAAACTTGTTAGCTATCTTTCAAGATACGAATTCCACAAGAACAAGTCTCGTAATCGATCACAATCAGATGGATGCATCTACTTAGATTGAATACGTACAGCCAATTATAAAGGTAAACAATATAATGCGGAAAAAGAAAAATACAGAACACCAGAAATTTTGTTAACAAGGAAACCACAACTGCAGAAAATGCCCGGGACCTCGTCAAATTTGAACACCTAGCTTTATTAACCAATTACCAACACTAGCCGCTATCATACTTTGATCGGAATGTAGATGAGACCGAATCAAACCCTCAAAGCGATTCCAGATTATTCTGGCGCTCCTTACGTCTCTTGAACCTCGCAGGTTCTACGCATGATTTTCTTAGATAACGTCATTTATGACCTAAGAGTTATTTAAGCCACAGTGAAGACTTTCGATACCAATCTGCCTCTAACAGATAAGCCTATTTGATTTTCGTTTATATCGAGAGACCAAGGTATGAAAATCTGTTTGCAATAGACAAGTTAGCAAACCTCGTAAATCCGGAACTTACGACTCCCAAAGAGCATCCTAAATTCTTAACCATCTCTCAAGAAAAATCTTAAAAAAAAATCAATTAAGATTAATTATCAGATATTTATATTGAGGAATCACGAAGTCTAAGACAAAGAGAACTTTGCAACTTCTATCTATCTTGCCTGAAAGAGATTATGAAATCTCGGTAACAGAAAAGAAATATAAGGATACACGAACTATCAAGGTAAAAGATAGTCGGACATGGCTTCACGAATCCCCAAAGCGGAGTCTTTTAGTCGTAAACCTAACTACGTTTCTCAGAGGAAACCTAGATAGGTTCATATATGACGACTCTAGATCAACGAGGACACAAAGTGTAATGGATTGATTTTCCCGGTTCAAAAACATCTCTATTTAAGGATTTTCAAAGGCGGGGTTGCTTAGAATTCAAGCTAAGATAACTTGGGATTCAAGCAAACACTTTAGGTCTTGAAAATACAATAAAAGAATATACACAATGGTCTAGTTACGAACACTTGTATAATGACTGTTAATTATGGAAAATATGACATGTAAACAATAAGCAATATGATGTTCACTAAAACACTTAAGAGTTTAATCATGATACACACACATAAGTGATTAAGTGACCAATGAAGTCTTAAAAGTGTTTAAGAGAGTCATAGCAATGCTAAACACATGTTATAAAAAAAAAAAAAACTTTGAGCATCTGTTAAGTTTACTGGGACAGTAGTTCATGAGTACGGGACCCACGGTTCGTGAGTGGGTTCTCAGACCTTTACTCGGATCGAGAACTCGGATATGGACACGATTTTTAACCTGGTTCGCCAACCTTCTTTGGCTTGAGAAATCGAGATGGACACGGTTTTCCAACCGGGTTCGCCAACCTTAGCCTTTATACCAACATTAAAAATTGATTCACCACAGTTTGCCAACTTGGTTCGTGAACTGTTCCCAATGAACTTGAGGTTTTGAACAGGTTCACCAACCTTCATGTATTTTTGAAATCATATATTTATGGTTTGCAAACGGTTTTGCCAACCTACCCTGAAAAGAAATGTCAGAAGTTCACGAAACTTTCTCTGATGATGTTTGAAACATTCCCAAATGATAAAATTAATTGTATGGACTATTTTCAATTGATCCACAAATTAATTATCAAATAATAAACTATTTCGAACTAATAATGTTAAGGACCTTTGAACATCTTTGCTAGAATCATATTTCAAGATTTTTAGCAAGACAACCTTGACTCGAAATTTCTTCTTTATAAATATACTACAATTCATACGACATAGTCTTAATAGATAGAATGGTAATAGTGAGTAAAATTGATTGGTTCAATCTTCACATACCTGATACAGAAGTTCTTCAAATGTATTCTTTGATCTTTAGTCTTCGAAGATGATGTCTGATACTCAACTACCAAATTCTAACCTAGTCCTACACTTGACTTAGTATACTATAAATCAAGAAATAGTTTTGATCATCATCGTCTGAATTTTCAATGCTGAAAAAGTGGGGGTCTAACAACCACACCCAATATTTCGTTCGGCAATCTGAATATACAAACTCTACAGCATGTTAATGCTCAACTCTACAGCATGTTAATGCTCGTGTAGTGGCATAAGCAGTGGTGCTAATGCTACCACATTCTTTAACATCATTTACAGAAATTTTATTTTGGTTCTGTAGAGTATAAGCAGTTAAATCAAGAAATAGTTTTGATCATCATCGTCTGAATTTTCAATGCTACCAAATTCTAACATAGTCCTACACTTGACTTAGTATACTATAAATCAAGAAATAGTTTTGATCATCATCGTCTGAATTTTCAATGCTGAAAAAGTGGGGGTCTAACAACCACACCCAATATTTAGTTCGTCATCTGAATAGACAAACTCCAATATACTTTCAAGAAAATCAACTAGACAGTCAGACTCAATCTATAGAAAAGTATATCAAAGAGTTTATATCTCAATTTTCAATTCAATCTGCAATCAAACAAATAGTAATTTGCGAGCCCGATTGAATAAGAGAAATAACTTGGACGGTATCACTAACTAATATCCAAGTGTCAATCAATTCAATCAACAACCCAAAGGTCGGATTCAAGAACTGATTGAACTTAACGCACAACCAGTGATATTTCTATTATATAACAAAATATAATGCGGAAAAGAAATAACACAGACACCAGAATTTTGTTAACGAGGAAAACCGCAAATGCAGAAAAACCCGGGACCTAGTCCAGCTTTGAACACCACACTGTATTAAGCCGCTACAGACACTAGCCTACTACCAATGAACTTCGGACTGAAATGTAGTTGAGCCATAATCAATCTCACACTGATCAAGGTACATTTGCGCTCCTTGAGTCTCTGAACCCCAGCAGGATTCTACGCACTTGATTCCCTTAGCTGATCTCACCCACAACCAAGAATTGCTACGACCCAAAGTCGAAGGCTTGATAAATAAATATGTCTCACACATAAAAGTTTATTGGAATAGACAAATCTGTCTCCCACAGAAATACCTATGAGTTTTGTTCCGTCTTTTGATAAGTCAAGGTGCAAAGGAACCAATTGATAAACCGGACTTATATTCTCGAAGAACACCCTAGTATTATCAATCACCTCACAATAATCGTAATCGTATGGAAGCGAAGCAAGATATTGTGGAATCACAAACGATGAGACGAAGATGTTTGTGACCACTTTTAATCTTACCTATCGGAGATAAATCTCAAGAAAATATTAGCAAAGATAATACTCAATCACGATAGTGAAAGTAAGATCAGAACACGCAACTACAGAGAAAATAGTTTGGTCTGGCTTCACAATCCCAATCAAGTCTTCAAGTCGTCAACCTACATTTCATGAAAAACCTAAGGTTAAAGGAGAATCGACTCTAGTCGTAACTAGTATAACACAGAAGGTATGGGGATTAGGTTTCCCAGTTTCTAGAGTTCTTCCTTATATTGTTTTCAAATCAGGGTTTGCAATCTAAGTTACCTTGGTAACAAAGCCTTCCAATATTCACCCGTTAGATGAAAACTGATTAGATTGAAGCTAATATATTTCAACCGTTAGATCGAACTTAGCTTGTTATACACAAATGAAATGTACCTTCATTAAGGTTTGAGCAACTGCAGTACCTAACGTGTACACTAGGTTGGCTCAACGAAAGTTAGCAGAGGTTAGCTATATGAACACTCTCATATCAACCTTATTCATCTTAACCACAACTAGTTCAAATGACTCAAATGAAACTAGTTATAGAGTTGTTCAATTGTTATATTCTCATAGAAGTATACAAGAACACAATTGAAGCAAAATCGGTTTGATTCACTCGAATCAATTCATGAACATTATAGCCACGGTTTGCATAGAATGCATTCCTTATTATATAAATTTATTAGTTCATGAACAAACCGATTTTAGAACTTTAACCACTCAAGTATGAAAACGGGTACGCATACTTTAGTAGCCGGTCTGAGTTTGGGTTCGCCAGTATGCAAACTTGTACGCATACTTTTCAAACACATCAGAAATTCCCAGACCCAAACCCTTCGCCAGTACGCGTACGAGTATGTGTACTTAGGTACTCAAAATTTCACAACTAACAGGTACGCATAGGGGTTACGCATACTATAATTCCGGACATGGATTACATACATGCAAGAACGCATACTATGTTCATAATCCAATGATGGTTAAGTGTTCTAAACTCTATTTCAATCATTGAAACATTCTTAAAGGATGGCAATAGCTGTTTTCACGAACTATTAGCATCAAAGAAATTTTCAAGTTATTGAAATAATCATAACGAAACATTCAAGTCTACACCAAATGATTGTATCACACAAACCATGTAAGATGTTACTCGGCAATTTTCACATGATCATCTTTTGACTTTCGTCAAGAATATAAGATGAACTTGGTTGGGCAATCTTACCAACACATATTTCGAGAAATATGTAAGCGAGTTAAACTTCAGCTCGAAATCTCAAATATGCATAATCGAATACTATATAGTAATACGACTTTTGTCTCAATATAGGATATAGTGTAGAAATAGACTTTCCAAGTGATATATGAGTTCTAGTCTCCACATACCTTTATTGATGAAGTTCCACAAGCTCTCCTTAGTAGTTCTTCGTCTTCCATTGATTAACGTCGTGAAGTCTAATGCTCAACTACACAATCTATCCTAGTCAGAGACATCACTATAAGTAGACTAAAAATCAAGACTTATAGTTTTGATCACTAACATTGACAAACAATCTTGAGATAACAACGCTTGCGAGTTCGACCGAGCAGTGCTCTAACAAATGCTGACTACATTCATCCTCTTCAAAATATCATTTTCCTTACGTCAATAATATTTTTGCCCGTAAGGATCTAACTTACTTAGATCCATAGCCATAATTGCATTATCTTGTTATAATTGCATTTGATAACTTTTTTGTTTGTGCATTTGATAAATTTGTTGTTGGTACATCTGATAACTCTGCTGCTGGTGTATTTAATAACTTTGTTGTTGGTTAGACACCCATATTGTTTGGAGTTGGGCTTCTTGTTCCACTTTGATTGCTTCCTTCCTCGATCGTGTTTCCTTAACATTAGCCCAAAATATTTGCACTGTGTTGATAGATATTTTCTTTTTCCTTATTAATCGAAGAACTTCCCCCATCACCTTCCTTGAATATACCTTGCTCGCGATCCTTCTTCAGCCTAACTTCCTTTTTGGCTGGGAGAAATGTTACAACAAGGTGAGCTGCAGATTATGGAGGATTTCTCAACAAAGAAGTGTTACGACATCTTGATGGGAGAAATGGATCCTTGTCATTTTGAAAGACATTTGTGGAAGAGCCACATACCCAACAAGGTGAGTTTTATGTTGTGTAGTCGAGGAATGCGGGTGGAGAATGAAATTTGTGTGTTATGCAACTCTGTAAGGGTTTTCTAATCATATATTCATTCACTGCTCTTATTCCTTTGCGCTATGGGATTACTTCATTAAGGCTTTCAAAATCTCTTGGCCTTCACCTGGAACTTTACTTGGATTGTTTGATGCTTGGTGCTGAAATGTTTTACAAGGGAGAGGGAAGAAAGTTTGGGAAATCATTCATTTTGTAATTTGTTGGATCATCTGGGATGAGAGAAATCATCGTGTCTTTGGTGAAAGACACAAGAGCACGGATGAAAATATTGATATGATAAAGAAAATTGTAGTGTTATGGTTTAGTGAGGCTGAAACTTTTAAATTTGTTGATCCCAGCCTCATATGGAGCAATTGGGAGTTGCTTATGAGCATGTAATTGTAGCTCAAAGCACTTTTGTTTCTTTTATTTATCTTTTAATATAACCTTCGCCTTTCGGAAAGAAAAAATAATTTCATCGCAACCCACATAAATGTATGCAGCGATAAGATCAATTTCTCCTCTTTGAACAAAATTATTAACCATTTTGAATCAAACTAAAATATATGAACTTGAGTAGTAGAAGAGAGATAAGAAATCAAAGAAGTATAATAGGAGAGAGATAATAAATTAATTAAAGGACAAAATTGAATTGAGAATTAGAATTCCCCCTTATCTAAAGGTTTTTCTCAAATTTTGAAAAAATAACCGCTGGGATCCGACGACGGAGAAAATAGAGTTGTTGAGAATGATGGATGGTTAAGATCGAGTGTGAGTGGAGTGTAACCGAGAAAATGTCAAGCAAATAAAATTTACGAAATGAGAACTCGCCCGCGTAAAATGCCACGTTTCAACCGAAGTTTCCATAAAGTAAAAAAGCACAAACCTCATCAATCTGTGATCAATTTTGAAATGTAGGGATATCGCTACATTTAAGCTACACTAAAGACCATAGTGGTTGGATTTCACTACAATTAAGCTATAAGCGAGCGAAATCGCTCACTATAGTACTTGGCCTAAGTAAACTAAGGTGTAAGTGAAGTGTAAGATAAGTTCACTAACTAATCCTAATTTCCCCTTTTTCTGTTCATTTCTAGGTAGGGGTGTACATCGGGTCGGGCAGGCCAGCCCAAGCCCGATTATAGCACAGGTCGGGCCGGACGGGCTTGTAGTCCTTACTACCCATTAAGTTTAACAGGCCAGTCAATAACAAAAATTTAATGCCCATGGCCTGTCCATACCCGTGAAACAATACAGGCCAGGCCAGGTCGGGCCGGGAAGGCCTCGAGCCCAAGAGATAATTCAAAATTTTAAAGTATATATGTTTTTTTTTGGCTTGATGAATGATGCTATATCTGTAACTCGTTCAAATGATAGTTCAAGCAATTCATATTCATTACTGTGAAATGTAATTCAGAATTTTCTCTAACCCCACTAAATTGTCCACATATGAAATTTAAGTTATAGAGAAATCCATCACACTAGTAGAAAACTTTATTCGAGGCTATTGGCGATCCCGGGCAGTAGGGAGTAACTAAACAAAGCTACGGACAAAGCTAACATGCTTGGACTCCAATATTTGAACAAAAAAAACCGGTCCGCCCACTTATAATTATCGGGCAGGCCGGGCTAGCCCATGACAGGCTGTCGGGCGCCCATGGGCTCCTTCGGACCCGAGCGGTACATGGCAGGCCGCAGGTTTCCGGGCATTCTGTACACCCCTATTTCTAGGTTGACAAACCTTGGGGTACCAAAGATGGTGCAAGAGTCCAGCGAGTACCAAAGTTTCCAGTCAGGTTCATAGAATTATAAAAACTATGGCCTTCTACATAGGTGACTTATGTTAACGCAAATGACTTTATCTCTAAAACGGAACCAGTTCTACACATTGGCTCTGTTGTACCTTACATGGTCCTTAGCTAGGCATGATAACCCATGTTACCAATTAAGGGACTTCAACCATTCTTATTGGGCATGAATATCTTCCTTTAAGCAAGTGAGCACTGTAATTGTATGTCTGAAGAGGCATTTCCTCTACGTATTAGCAAACAGAAATATAACGAGCTTTTAAGGAAGACTAACAAAATCTAAAAAATCCAACAGAAGCGAATTTCCAACAAAATCCTAAAGTAAATAAATAAATAATCCAACAGACATTCACTCCTCAAGTAAGACATAACAAAAGAAGAAATAGAGTCGAGCACCTTAATTATTCATAAGCAAATCGAAACCCCATAGAGAATCAATGTGGGGTATCTAAACATGAACCAAGTGCTGAACATGAAAACGCAATCGACGCCTGATTGCTGGATTCAAATGAAGCAAGGCTAGTTTTCACCGTAGCCAACTTCGCAATCAATTCAGCTTTCTCTACCTTAGCGGCCCGTATGCACGTGTCGCCTCTTCCATCTTGGAGCGAAGTAAAGAGATCTTCTTCCCACTACCTCTGACTTCTGCTTCCACACTCTGCTTCGCCGCCTTTAGTTCTTCAACATCACGGATTTGAGACTCAAGAAGGTGAAGTTGATCATCCAACCATGACACGTGAAAGTCCATAGCGGAAGCGGTATCAACTGCTGCGCGCCATTGTTGTAAGTTGGTGGAGGTAACATCGCGACCAGAGAGTTCGCTCATTTGCTGGATCGTCTCCAAAAGTTCGGTGACCATAGTGGCTTGTATGTACATCGATTTAACCTTTGTGTCAGAGGCCATGTGCCCTTTGAAGGCAATCACTCGAGTATACAAATCTTTATACTTACGTAGTACGGGAAATCCAGCTACCATAAGAAAACTTGGTGGACATAGTTGAGGAGCAGTATACTCAGGAAGTGGACGATCGCCCTGCCCTCTTTTGGAGCAACCTAAGGGGGACATGAGTGAACTACCTTTGCCTCTTTCTCTTGGTTGCCCGACATCTGGACCACGGGTTCTGCCAGATTCAGAGCCAGACTTCTCGCTTCCCTGGTCATTCATGTCTGAATCATCCCTATGTCGTTTAAGCGCACGCCTGAGAGGCAATGTGGCACTCACTTCTATACAAGTTCCTCCAATATTCCTATCATCATCTAAAAATTCCTCAACTTCCGCAACAATCTTCTCTGTACCACCAACACCACTTCCTCCCTTGAAGATTAGACAAAGAAGGCATGGCCAGTAAGTAAAGTTAAATGAAAAGTAACGTAAGTGTGTTGTGTGTGTGTGTATATATACCTCGCGAATAGAACGCCTTGAACGATGGCTGAGAGGACTGTTGAGGGGACTGTTTTCATCAGAACAGTACAACTCTTGAGGAGAATTAGCTTGCTTCTCGGATCTGTCAGAGCAATGTGACTTGCAGTTCAGTGACTTCTCCTTTATTTTTGTGGAACCACCAACATTTCTATCTGCCACTTTGCTCGAGTGAGACACCTCCACCCCAACTGTAGGAATAGACTTGTTGAGGTTGCTGTCACCATCAATAGCTTGTATAGGAGATACCGCCTGCGTACCCAAATATTGAGACATAGTAAGACTTGGATTAACATCAGTCTCTCTGTTACCCTTCCTCCTCTGTTTAATGAAGATTTCTTTTGGTGCTGGATTAACATCATATCTTTTTCTTCCCCAAGATTGTTCCCCAAGAGCACCGAACGAAACCAAGCTGTTTATGTGAGGAACTACATGATAGAAGTTGTTACTCATAAGATTTTCCGAGACTGCAGTTTGTGGATCATAACAGAAGAGACTAGACCTGTAGTGAAGTAGAACTTCACCACTTTCTGTAAGGGCAAATGGTACTACTAAATCGCGTCCAACTGGGATGCTGTACTCCTTATTCCAACTCAATGAGTCGTAATCCTGCTCATTCACATCGTAACTACTGAACTCTCCTTTCCTCCTTAAGAATCATATGTCTAGGAATTCATTTTCCTTTTGATGAAGAAAACACAAGCTTCCTCCCAATACCTGAAGTTCAAAATAGTTCATCACCCTTGCAGCACGGACAAAAGGTGGTGGTGGGAGCAAGTACAACTTCTCACTTGCCAAGTCAAAGGACACAATCTTCTGTTCCTTGTCAAGCCAATGAAGGGCTCCATTTGCAAGTGTAGCAAATGGAGAACAATTATAAAAACCTCTCGGCTGAGTGTACCGCAATGAGCAGTAAGCAGTTTCTCCCAAGTCTCTCCAACCCCTGGCACAGCCAAGTGTATATACCTGGACCTGCCCCAAGGTTTGGTTCTTATTATAGTAGATTCTAACAACTTTGTACTTCTTGATAGAATGATGGTAACCGAAACCACACACCACCGAGTGTACCTTATTCTGCCTGAAAAAATCCACTTCTGTAAAACTCACATAGTCACCGGTGACAGGATTAGAAACATAGGTAGGTTCATAAAGATGATCATAATACTGAGGCCCATTGCCGTCTTTAGAATAGCATATCAACCCATTGCATGATCCAACAATTGACTGATGATGCGTAGGAGGCTGGTTGATCCTTCTAAGTTTCTTATTAGACTGGTTGTCATACTCTCCATAGTAAAGTTGTCGGCCGGGTTCCCGTGTAAATGCAAAGCAAAAAAGGAAACCAGAAGCAACCTTGGAAGCAATAAGAGAAGAATGCCTTGAGTTACTATTACCATCGAGCTGAAATAATTGATCTGAGTGCTTATGAGCAAAGGAACGACTAAGAAGAAGGCGTCGCCATCTCTTGCATACTTGTCTGCACTGCAAGACTGAATCAGTGGGTAAGCGTGAAAGTATTTCTATGGTAATTTTTGAGGGGAAACTCTCCATACAAATATGCGTCTAAAATGCAGGTATTCTTCCTCTTTGATCTCAACAGATGTGGATTCTTGGCATTTCACGACTCTTCTTCTTCTACTTCATGTTTTCATCCTGCTCCTACTGAAAGTGGAAGAGCTTTACAGTTAGAAAAAGGCCAAGTGCTGATATTAAGATAGATGATTTCTTAACATATTATTATTAGGAGGCAGGTGAAAATACGTTGGCATGATTCCATTAATGAATATCGCAACTTACCTATGATTCGTTTTTAGGTATGGCTCCCATCAAAAGACCCCATACCTAGGTCTGACTAGTGGAAATTACTCTCCGTTTCAGAAAGGATCTTCCAGTCTATAAGAGCATGTCAGTTGGTATACAGAGAGGAGGAAGATTTCGGTTAGAAGGGAGTTCAGGGGGAGCAAGGTGTAGAGAGATACAACACGTAGGGTAAAGTAACCTTGAAGATAAAGGTGCAGTCTAAAACTTACGTCCTTATTGACCAATCTTTGTTTCTGCTGTTTTCCTAGTTTTGCGTCTAGTTGTTCTTCTCATCTGGTCTAGGTTGTATCTCTTGTGATTGCATTTCTAGGGGATGATTCATATTTCATAACACCTACATTAAATTTCCTACTCCAAAAATGATTTTAGAGTTTTCGATACAACCTTGCTAATGTAACTATTCAAGCGGGCAACTTTTAATCAACTTGCCGAGCTAACAAATTGACTAAGAAAACCTGAAAATCAATCTTATCCACAGCTCAAAACAACCAAAAAATTAACAGACATTACTTTTAAAAACTTCAAGCACTGAAATTTAGCAAAGAGTCAAAGATCTAAAATAACAACAACGTAGAAGCCATACCTCTTGACTTCCAATCATTGTATACAGTTATTCTATGCGTAAAGATGTTTACTAACCATGGTTTAGCGTTTTGGAGCTTTTCACACTTGTAGGATTAGAAAATGAAACTGAATTAAGAAGTACTAGCAGCAGGCGCAACTAACTAAACTAAAGTATGGTTAATATCCCAAAAATGGTACCCCAATGTCGCAACATAGCTTGTCAATCCAAAAACAATGATTAAACACTTGAAAGTCGGTGTTAAAATTATGGCATCATGCAGAATTCAAGTTCACAGTCTCAGGTCATACTAACGTGTACACAGATTATCTAATCACAAAGAGACTGGTGGGATCTCACCAAGTTATGAGCTAGAACAATTGATTCAAGATTCAGCAAACAAATAATTTTCCTTTGGCATTTCAGCAAACAAATTAAACTCACAATCGCTGATCAAACACAACACTGTGAAATATAATCTAGGTAGAGAAAAAGACGTACAAAAATCATACCTGATCAAATCGTCCCCTTCTCTTCTTTTTTTATTTTCCCTCTCAAGTCTCGACAGAATGAGTGTTCAATGAGGCGAATCCATCCATGGGGAGGCAGTCATGAAAATATAATTTTGATTTTATTTCTCTTGTCTTAAAAAAAAAAAAGAAAAAAAAAAAAAATTTGAAAATTGAAAATTTCATAAAAAAAAAAAAAAAAAAAAAAAAAAAAAAACAAGAGAAATATTTGTTTTGTTTTTATTTATTAAGCTGTGGGGAAGGAAAATTTATAAGAAAGTTTGGCAAATGAGGTTTTAAGGTAAAGAGTTACAAATTGTCAAGGAATTACGAAGATCAAGAGTTTATCATTAATAGTTGAAACCGAAGACGAAGACCAAGAAGATCAAGACGAGGAGCGGAAGACGTTTCTATTGGATGTCGTGAGAGTGGTGTTATCATAATTGGCGATCGGATGTGAAGGTGAGTAAGTAATCTCATCCTCGATAATAATGGTTGATTTCCTTTCTTAGAGATCGTCGGAAAAATGGTTTTTCAAAATATTAAAAGATGTGGGTTTTTAAAAATATTTCTAAGTCGTCCTTCCCACCATTCAACGTGTCGCAGATTTCTCTCTTCATTCCTACCGCACACATGTGAGAACCATAAAAAAGCCGTCTTTTTGAGTGCAATTATCATAAAATCCTTTTTGGTGAGGCGAAGTCGAGGCGAAATGCTTATTGATCGTTTCTCAAACATGCGTTCTCTCATTATGGTGTGGTTATTTCTCACTCAACATTTAAGAATGAGAATATGTTCTTTAGTATTTCTAACTTCTTATTACTAGCATGCGAAACTCTATGTTCTCATAACTCTTTGGATGCTTGGGGCCACGCGAACGCTTTGAAGTTGTGAGTTTTTAGTTTGATTTGCTCGAGGACTAGCAAAGTCTAAGTGTGGCGGAATTTGATAGGGTGTAGAATACATCCTATTTACTATCTATTGTTTATGCTTTCTTTGCTATTTTTCTTGTAAATTATGTATTTTACGCTTGTTTTGAGTTTTATAGCTACTATGGAGTTACA
The DNA here is from genome assembly GCA_023531295.1 of Papaver armeniacum. Lineage (NCBI taxonomy): Eukaryota > Viridiplantae > Streptophyta > Magnoliopsida > Ranunculales > Papaveraceae > Papaver > Papaver armeniacum. The sequence continues at coordinate 100,256 of JAJJWW010019345.1, read as the reverse complement.
CGGAGGAAAAGGAGAAGAAATCACCGTATTTTAGCAAAAGGGTAAAATTGTCATTTCACCAAGGAGGGAATACTATATGGAGCCCAGCCAAGGTTAAGGGGTGACTCAAATTATCAAGGAAGGACAATAATAGTTAAGGGGAGGTCAAAGAGGTGTCCCTTATCCAAAAGAAGGGAGTGAGAATAGCACAAGAGGGATGTACTTATGGTGGGTGTTTGAATCCACCCACACCCTAAACTCGACCCATACCCAAGCCCACATGTCAATCCACCCATACCCTAACCTAAGCCCATCCATCCATACCTGCTCCATACCCTAACCATACCGGATCCATGCCCGAAATCCGCCCCAGCTTTCATACCCCAAACCTAAACTCGAGAAATTCATTTTAATCATTTTTTTTCACACTCAACATGAAAACAAGATACGTGAAGCGCAGCCACTAAGCATCGAGAGAAATCGAGAATAATGAGAGCCGATGAAACCGAGAGATCGAGAGAGATTAGACAGAGATTGAATGGGTTAGAGTGTTAGCACGGTGAGAGGAGATCGAGAATTGAATCGAGAAGGAACCGAGGCATTTTATTGGGTTCGATTAATAGGTTTGTTGGTTGAGCAGGATCGATTCGAGTCTGTGGTGAGATCGATTAGAGAGTTGTTGTTGGTGGCGATCTTTGAAGAACTTATGAAGGAGGTACGTGGGTGTTGATGTTGCATCGATTGGAAGGAGGAGATGAAGTCGACTCGAGTTGAGTCTGACGGATGAAGGTGTTGATTTAAGGTTTCACCGTGGAGATGAAGAAGATTTTGTTCTTTGTGGAATCGATAATGGGTTTCGATTGAAAGACTTCCGGGGAAGAAGGAGATAGAGCCACTATTGTGAAACCCATTTGAGGCGGATCGGAAAAAATGAGTAGAAATTGGAGTTCGTATGGGCGAAAATTGTGAATAGAGAGAGGGGAAACATTGGGTTGGAACCGGTAGAAATTGGAGGTCGAATTGATGACATATGGGTCGGTGAAGGCGAATTGAGATAGAGAAGATGTTGCGGTTGAATGTTTGATGAGTTAATGGTGCAAATTGTGGCTAATTGAAGTTGATGTCAAGTTGTGAATCGATTATGCTTTATTTAGAAGAGATGGTGATCTTTGGGTTGATGTTGCGGTGCGAGATAGAACGAAACAACCGAGCCGAAAGTGCTTGTATAGCAGAAAGCCACACCAAGAATGAAATAGATGTATGTGTAGGCTTGTTACAGGAGAAAGACTAAAATCGGCCTCAAAGTTGGCCCGAGGAATGCCGAGAAACAAAGGAAACTCACAAATTCTCTACTCGCGAGTCGACTCGGTGAGTCCGATGACCGATCCGAAAACCTGGTCTAACTCATCTCGGGCCAGACGAGTCGACCACCTAGAAAGGCGACTCGATCTTCGACTCGGTTCGACTCACTCCTTCTCTTTGACCCCGTTGACTAACGGTTGACTGACGGTTGACCTGTTTGACCATTAGTCCTAACGACTGGACTGACGGAATATACCTTTACCGGCGAGAGAATTTTCGAGTGGTGGCGGCGGCGACTATTCCTACGGGATTCTGCCACAATCCCAGTTTACGCGAGCAAAAATTCAATTTTCTATGGACTTCTCTCATGGGTGTGAAGACTTGGACTAGGAATTGGATGGAGAATTTGGCTCAAATTTGGAAAGAGAAGGTGGAAGAGTTGAGAAAAGCTTGGATTTGGACGTTGAATTGCTAAAGGAAAAGGATTTTATTCCTTGGAAGAGTTGGAGAATATTGAAGCCTATAAATAGAGAAGTTTTCTACATCTTTTACACACCTCTCTACACACACAACACTTGTGTTTTTGTTTTCAAAAATTCTTCTTTTTAATTATTTGTGTGAACTCTTGAAAATTCTCCTTTTAATTATTATTTGTGTGAATTTCAAAAAACATGAGTAGCTAATTTTATTGATTGAGGATGAATTCCTAGTTCTTAATATGATTTAAGTTTTTGTTTTCAATTCTATCTTGAGATTTTTCACATGATTATCGATTGTTTTTACTAATAGGAATGTTTATTCATTCATGATTGATTGATAGATTGTTTGGAGTGCGCGCTAAATTGATTTGTTAATTGATCTATATCTAGTATAAGTTAGGGAATACGTAATCGTTCTCGACACTTTACACAAGTAGAAAACACGAGACCTTGCGGAGGGATTCCGTGGAGCGATTGTGTAAAAACAACGCTAGAAAGTGGACCAAGCGAACCGAGTTTAACTACTAGTACTAAACCTAAATTCATAGATCTTAATGCATTCGGGGAATTACATCTTGTAAGCGAACCTCGGGGTGGTTCTTTTGAATAGAATCGATAACTAAGCGGACTGTTACTCGGTGAAATTAGGATTTTGGGGCTAGCTAAGCGGACACCGCTATCCTACGGTTGGTGATAATCTGTGACTAATAACAAGTAGAAAAGAACATAACTTTAATCATTGTTTTGCAACGAAGAATGATTCCTTGATCTTGTCTCTCTTATTGCTTTCAACTTTATATTTTAATTGCTTTGTTTATTTTCTTTTGCTTTATACATCCCCCCTTTTCGTGACAATTTTACAACTAGAATCTCTTGCTCCTCGTGGGAACGAACTTGACTACACTATATTACTTGTTAATTAGGTGGAAATACCTTGATTAATTTGTTGTGGTTACGACACGCATCAGTTAAATCCATCTTTAACGCTCTAATCAACTAAGAAATCCGATTGTGTTCTCCAGTACTTCCATGTTCTGTTATTTCGGTCAGACTCTCTATGTAAACATAGCTAGAAGCATGCTAGTGACTCTAAGATCTCTAAAAGTTGGAGGTTTTTATGCAAGTATTTACAAAGAGTTTTGAATTTTTTTTGAATTTTTTTTTTTTTTTTTTTTTTTTTGAAATAAAAGACTAAAAACTCTATATGCAAATGCACCCCCAAACCTAAATCAAACATTGTCCTCAATGTGTCAACAGATAATAAGAATTCAAAAAGTCACATATCATGAGAACTATGTTGAGTAGAGAAAAGGGAAGAGATTACCGGATGTCGGCGAAAGCAAGGTTAGAGCTTCATTAGTCAAGGCTAGAATCCAACATTCTCAGCTAAGATCATATTGTATTAGCATAATATATGCGCAAGAAGACTCAACCGATTCAAGAAAGAAAATTTAACAAGTCCTACTGGATTATATACAATGAAAATTCACCATACACCAACAATCTAAAGAGTTGAGGATCAACCCAAAAGACGATATGCAGAAACATCAACAGCCTTACACAAATATAACATGAGAGTGCAAGTAAGACTACATATGTGAACGATTTTCCCCCAAACCTAAACTTGTCAGGAGATGTGTTTTTGAGCACAAAATCTTGCAATTTTAAAGGTACATCATGCACAAGGTCTAACTCAAAATGAGTTTTGCTAAGAACATGCGAGACATACATATTCCAACCGTGGCTCCTTAAAGGTGTTATACTTTGATGCAAAATAGTCCAAGAGGACTTGGGAAGCACAAAGCTCTAGGCCTAGATTAGGAACTCTCGAGAATAGTTGGTTTAGATATTTTGTGACAAACCACATCCAGGTTTGGTGGAGGAGTTTCAATCTGTGCCTTAGGAGAGATATTAGGTATATCTAAGTTGTTTTCATGAATAAGATCATTTGCACCATTACACACTTTCCTAAGTCAGACAAAGGTAAATCATGCTCACCTGCATAGAACAATTCATCAATCTCCATGTCATAATCATCATTATCCAAAAGCTTTGTGTCATGCATAAGATAATCAGAAGAAACAGGTGATATAGCATGCTCACTTTCACAGGACACTTGTTCAAACCCCAAATCAGCATCATATGTATGAATATTAGAAGAAGCATCATTCATAAGGTTCACAGAAGAGAAGCTTAATGTCTCTGAACCTAAAGATTCCACTACATTTTCAAAGTACACATGCTCTTCATATTCATCATCATCATCATCATCATCAACACGCATTTCCCTATTCAAAATTGTAGCATTTCCAAAGTGTACTCCTCTACCTCTAGATTAGGTTCATATTCAGTGTTAGTTGCATGAGTAGGAATAGAAACACTATTTTCAAAATTATCAGAGATAACAAACATCCTATCATGAACTTCCTTCCATTCTTCATTTTGTAACCGAGTCAGATTCATTTGAAGCATCATAGTGAGCTATTCAATTGAAGGGGAGTCTTCACTAGTGGGTATGCATGCTTCATATGGATACTCAGTACATGGCTGTGCACAAGGGTCACTAGCAAAGGGGAATTCAGACATTGTGCTATATGGATGATCATGCATTGCATTCAATTCAAGTATGGCATTGTTTTGCTCTATGATTTTGAGGTTCTCCATTATAGACTGCATGCAAGGGTTCACTGGAGGGTAGCATTGTTCAACCTCCCACTGTGGTGAATGATACATCTGTGCAAAATGATTAGGGTACATGCATTCAAGGTCAGGGCCCTGAGATGGTTCATAGTATTCCCTAAAATCATCATGGACTGTGGGGAGTTCATACTGTGAAGCATGCACGTAAGAAAGTTCTCTGATGGATTTGTTTTCATCCCCAGTTGCAGACCAAAATCCTGACATGATCTAGCAACTCAATTTGAACTCAAAAAGAAGCAACCAAAGCTTAGCACACATCAAATCATATCACAGAGACGCAAAAATGATTCAAGAAAATGGTACCCAATTTTTAGAATTGAGCACACAGGAGTGTTTGGTGCTGCTGCAAATGTGCAGCCCAGGTTATAAGCAGCCCAGCAGTTGCACAGCCTAGTTGAATGGGCTTTAGTTTGGTTTAAGTGGGCTTCAGTTTGGTTTATGTGGGCTTCAAGTTTGTGCAGAGCCCAGCGGAACTGGGTTCTAGCCCAGTTTTGCAGGTCAAAAAGGTAGATCTCAGTGGCTGGGCTTATGCTTATGTGCAGCCCACTACTTATGTGCACAGAATAACACACTTTTTGCAACTCAGCTCAGCCTAGGCTGGCAGTTTACACATCACAGCTTAGCAGATCACAGCACAGCACAGGATTAAGTGCTGGTTGGTTTTGCACAGATTCAGAAGGAGCAAGGAAAACACAACTTGATTAAGGTGCACAACACAACTGATGCACAGCCTCTCAAAAGAGATACAGCCACTTACTTATGCACTTGCCCAGTTGGCAGGTGCACAAGAGAAATCAACAAAAATTGTGTGAGGTGCACATGGTAAATGGTTGTGCTCACTCAATTGTGAAGCATGTGCTGGGTTGTGTATTTGAAAACCAAGCCAGTTGCTATCACTACTCTTGCTATTTAACAACTCATTCAATCACCCAAGGTGCACACACAAATATAGCAGCAGCAGATATACAATCTCAAGATATTTGCAGGGTTAACAAACTTCACAGCATTAACAGGTTAATCAGCAAATACACAATGCTTGCATTTTACATATACCACAGAGTGTCAACAAGCTAACAGATCAGCAAGATGACATCAGATGAACAAGGCTAGTATTTTACACATGCTCAGGGTGTCAACTTGGTTAATTGATTTCAATTCTCAGAGATTATACATAAACATGCAGATATCAGCAGAGTTGTGTGATCACAGCACCATTTCAGAGCTAAGCTCTCATGGCAATTAGCTAAGGCAAGGTAGCAACAGGGTCAATTGACCTCAATGCTCACAACTTTATGCACCACCAATTGTAGGGCAGGTGGGTTGTGGTGGTCACAGGTTTACACACAAGTTGCAACAGATGCAGGGATCTGACAACAACTTGGCTCAACAGCTCTAACTAGGGTGTAAATGGCTCACAAATTCTCAAGCAAGGTCTAGCATGCTTAGCATTCAACAAGTGAAAATGACAGCGAGCTTGGCAGATGATAGCTCACACAAGATTTCAAACAAAGTCAAGCATGCACAAGGTTACAGGGTCACACAGATGACAGATATTGTAGGGGTTGAGCAATGCTCCGCAAAGTATCAACAGTTTTAGCTGGGTCAACAGGGACGGTTGATGTCAACTCACTCAGTTGACCTCAACAGTTTCAGCTGTTGTCAACTATTTCAGGGCACTTTAGCTTGGCTTTGTATCTAACTTGGTTATCCAAGTTGTAGCTCAAGCTCAACAACTTCGGGGGCTGGAGCTGAGCACACAGGGCTGATTAAAGCTAAGATTTTCAGCACAGGCCTTGTAGAGGCCAAGATTTCACAGTGGCAATGTAGCTAGCTCAGCCAATGATTTAATGCACAGGTTATACACAAGCATACATTTCAGTTTTACAATGGGTTTTCAGGTAACTATGCCATGTGCAACTCAGGGGAACAAGGAATTATGCAGCTCAGATGTCAAAGGGTTACAACACAGCTCATGCACAGGGCAGATTAGATACACAGAGCAGCACAAGTTAGGTCTTCAAAGTTTGCTCAAGTGTCACAGAGATGTTCAGGCAGACAATTAGAGATGGTCAACTTAGCAAGGTAGCTAATTTGTCATGTGGACAAGGCACGGCATTCAACACAAAGCTAAATAACAAGATATGCATACACAGGTTGAGCAATATTCAGCAGGGCAGCACACTGCTAATTTCACAAATCATGCAATGCACAAGTAATAAGTCCACCTAACCACAGTAAAGCTCAAATATCACCAGATGCTTGCACAAATATCATTCAGGCAGATATAAAGTATAACAGGATTTGAGAATGACCAACCGGGTTTAGCTCAAATAGCAACTGTGTTCTGCTCCTTCTATCGCTTTTCCTTGCTTCACGCAGCGGTGTAGCATGCACTGCTTGGCTCAACCGAATCAGTCAAGTACTCGAAGTATGCAATCCTCAAACAAACAATGAAGACAGGTGATGATGCAAAGTAAACTAACTAACTAAGGGACTAAGAAAATAGGATGATCAAAATTAAAACTACGACTTAGCAAGATGCAGTTTATATGAAGTGCAACTAACTAGTATTTACGGGGATTGGATGCTTACTAATTTACAGCTACAAATGCTGAAAACTAACTCCAAGTTAAGATAAAACATGTGATGAAAGGTAAAGTTACATTACAAACTATGCTAATGCTAGCACTACAGAAAATTGATGAAAAGTATATACAGATTGATCAAAACTAAGTTATAATGGTGACAACAATGAAACAGATGGGGATTTACATATGGCTATAAATTAAAAACTACTGAAACTAAATGCTGATATGAGAATGCAGCAAAACAGAATGCAAAAAGGTTTTTTTTTTTTTTTTTTTTTTTAAAGATGATGCAAAGATGCAAGTATCCTAATTGAAACAAGATGCAAGAATGCAAATGAAAACCTACAGCTAAAATGCTACAGAACTAAGTTATGAATGCCACAGCAAGCCAAGGAGGTAGTAATCCAATGAACTGAGAAAGAAAAAAAAAGAAGGAAAACTTACAAATATGTTGAGGAAACTTACAGAACTATGATGCAGGAGAATGAAAAATTAAAGCTACTGTCAAACATTTATATACAAAAGTGAATCTGAAATTTAGTAAAGACAACAAATGATCAACAAAGCAACACTACCAAATCCCCGGCAACGGCGCCAAAAACTTGGTAGGCTTGGGAAAGTGTTTCGCTTACGTATTACTGCAAGTGCACAGCGCCTGTTGGAGGCGTGGCAAGTACAAGTCGATCCACAGGGGAAATGGAGTGGCTTAAGTTGATCTAAGGCTTTGCTAGACTGAATTTAAAGTGAGAGTAACAACAGGGGGTTTTGTTGCCGATACGGCTAGATGATTTTCAAGTGATACGAAATAGAAAACAAGAATGCAAATTAAAGAGCACTAGGGCAGTTGAATCCACCACGTAATCTTAGCTAGGTCAGTCCAATTTCAATAATGTTCTTATCCCTTGTAATGGATACTGGGACAAGATGCAAGTCTGCTTGCGTTTATCCGGGTCTCAATGGATGGCTTATTATCAACTAAGGCAACTAACTAACCCCTAGTATTAGCTGTCTTGTCACAGTACAACTAATCACATATCAATTTCATTACTTAGATGATTAAACCTATCCTAAGGTGGATATTCTAATCGCAATTAGGGTATCTTTCCAAAGCACTAACTGTCTTCTCAGGGCACAATTAGTCTAAGGATCAATAACAAATCAATGAAGCATGAATTGCAACACATACAACATAGAAGTAATATGACTACAATGGATACATGGCATACACTTTGTGAAAGTAACATCTTTGAAGTGTTGATTATATTTACCCTAAACATTATAGCACTATAAGAACAATATAAAATGAACCAAACTTAGCAGTTGATTATGGGTTTCATCTAAACCCTAGCAAATTAAACTAGAACATCAAATGAACAATTAAACACAAATTAAATCTGAATTGGTGCTCTGGCTAGTCCAGGCATGACTTCTAACACACACCCAAAAGCCCTATTTATACATGCAATTACCAAGCCCTAATTTACTTCAAAAATAGAAATTAAACAATACCCATTCGCCCATACCCTCTCGAATCTGTTTGTCGGCTCGTTTAATCGGTTCGAGAACTCCTTACTTTGATTTTCCCCAAATATTGATGAAACCCTAACCTAATTCTTTCTATCTCTCACTTAGCTTCTAGGGAAGAAGCTATGAGTGAAATATAAAGCAAGTAGGAGGTGATGGCGGAGGCTGCGCATTTGTTGGAGGTCATTGTTGTCGCTGCTGGTGAAGAAGATGGCTCTGCCATTTTTGGTCGGGAGAAGAGGAGAGGGAGAGCTCTGCAGCTGTCGGGTGAAGGGAAGAGAAATGAAATTAGGTTTGGTCGAGGGATAAGGGTATAGGTGTCTTCGGTGTTGAGCGGGTGCAGCGAAGGGTCGATGCGATGGGAGGAGCGACCGTTGGATGTAGATGGAGCAAATCTCACGGTTCAGAGTAAAACGGGTCTTGGATTTGGATTATGGGCCGGGTCTTGGACTTCTCAAGCCCATGTCTTGTAAATGGGTTGCTACTTGTTGGGTTGCAACTGATGCGCGCGCGGGCTTTGGCTTTCTGCTCCATAGACGCTCGTCTCCAATTCTTTGCTCTTTTGGCTCCTTAATTTCTCCGAGCTTTATTTAGTACCTAAAAACACAAAATTAATTAGTACAAATATTTATTCTTGAAAACAAAGAAAACACAGAATCTGGGATAATATCTGATTTCTGAGCACAAAAGATGAGTTAAATGCCAATAAATAGATGTAGAAATATGCAATATTTGGCACTCATCAGTACCCACAAAACCTTATACTCTAAACCCTAGATACCTATGCAGAACCTTGGAATAGCACTAAAGAACCTCCTTGGTTAGCATACTCTCATTGACTACAGGAGGAAGTACCCTGATGCGAATTCCAATTGTTGTACACGAGTTTTCAATCAAGCATACTAAAAATCATATATAATTGACATAGCTCTACTCAGATAGTCGCACTATGGACATCAATATCCGGAGTCAAACAAATCACATGAATATATCAAGAAGATGGATATAGAGAAAAACATAGATGGTTTTTGATGTTGACTAAGGTGAACGGTGTTTCCCTTATCTGTCTGAAGGCCAGTGCCAAGACGAACCTATCCTAATAGACTGGGATATCGGCCTGAATAAGATCAACACAACTGGCATATACAATGGAACTAGTGGTCGATTATCCTAACTATAGATCAACTCAACTGTCATATACAAGGGAACCAGTAGTCGGTTTTATTGAATTTATTCCGGTTGGTCTGATTTTTGTATCTCAATCACTCTATTTCACCCTGGCAGTGATAACAATGAATTAATTGAAAAAGATGCCTCAGAGGGCTTTATTAGAAAACAAAAGAGCAAACGTTTATAATGAATTGATTGTTAGTCGAGCGACAAGTCAACGCCAACCCCTTTTGACATATAATAAATTATTTGCATATAAACTGTAAATAATGTTTTATTTTGCATACCATACCAAAAAAAAATTGTATTAATCTAAATTTTGCATTTGGACAAGTTAGGCAAGATAAAGAGCGGCTGAGATTTATTTAGGGAAAAGATATATCAATGGTTTTAGTTGTTTACATCATTATTGTGTCATTAACTTCACATAATAAATATTTTATTAATCTCTCATTATAAATGTCTTAATAAATATATTTTCTTTAAATAAATAATAAATTTGTTGATAAACATTACGGATGATCGGGGTGGTCTTTATGAGTGGTGGTGCATAGAGCCAGTGACGATAGTGTTGGTGGTAGAAAAGGTAACGGTGATGGGTGGTTCCGGTGATGGTAGTGCAGGTGCTCGGTATGTTAGTCGCAATGTTTATTCTATGTAGTTAGGACACAAATAACATTATTATGGATGTTGTGGTTGATTTTTTTAATGTGAAAATAAGATGGTTATTAATACAAAAGAAACAATTGCATTTAATGACCACAAGTTTTTCCAAAACGACCCGAGAAAAACCCAATAATGATAATGATAGTAAAGGTTTTCAATTGGTCTCACTACATGTTTCACCCAGTGGTTTTTTCAAGACAAATATTAGGTCAACCTAACAATTTTCAAAAATATAAAACATAACAATTAAAAAACATATAGAATAATTATCATTTTATATAGAGCCAACAAAAAAATGACAAATGTTAAAATTGACATAATTTTTTTACTTACTATGGAGGTCGTGTCGTTACGGCACGGGTGAAGTTCTAGTTGGGTAATAAAGAACAGTTGTTCATCGGGAAAACTATCCCTAACAAGAGGAGAATCATCAGGGGTATCCACAACAAGCCTAGACAAGTGGTCCAATACTACATTTTCAAAGACCTTTTTTTATCTCTAATGTCTAAGGAAAATTCTGTAACAAAAGGATCCATCTAATCAATCTAGGTTTAGTATCCTTCTTGGAGAGAAGATACTTCAAAGTAGCACGATCGGTAAAGATTATGACCTTAGAACCTAACGAGATAAGGTCTAAACTTGTCTAAGGCGAACACAATGGATAACGATTTCTTCTCTGGTAGTATAGTTCAACTGGGCCTCATTAAGATTTTTGCTAGCATAGTAAATCACATGGAGTAATTTGTTTTCTCACCGACCTAGCACAATACCAATAGCATAATCTGAAGCATCATACATGATCTCAAAGGGTAAGTTCAAGTTGGGTGCCTTAACTATGGGGGCGGTATTGAGTAAAGTCTTAAGCTTCTCAAAAGCCTCTAAACAAGCATCATCAAAGACAAACTTAACATCTTTTGCAAGTAAACTGCAAAGAGGTCTAGAAATCAAGCTAAAGTCCTTAATAAAATCGACGATAAAAACCAGCATGCCCTAAGAATTACCTAATATCTCTTACGGTCTTGGGGACCCTTAAAGTCTTAACAAGGTCAACATTAGCTTTGTCTACCTCTATACCCTTAGAAGATACGATATGCCCTAGAACTGAAAAGGCGAGGGTACCCAAATATACCTCAAGCTAAATCTTTTCCTACCTATACATAGTATTTACTATATCAGTTTATGCTTTCTTTGCTATTTTTCTTGTGAGTCCTTTCTCCGAAAGTGATTGTCTATGGACTGAGTCGAGACAATACAACTAATCGGTTCACACTTCGTGTGATCGTCTATGGATACGAGATCGAGACAATAAAACAACGAAGTATGTTTACTTGATAAGAGGTTCGGACTTAACCAAACACAATAGGATTACCATCAAGTAAAATAGGAATTAACGTTAGTGTATTTTATTTCTAATTATAATAAAACAATTATAATTGCATTTGTGTGAATTTCAAAAACATGAAATAGAAAAGTAAAAGACACAATTCTATCTTGAAGATTTTGTTAACGAGGAAACCGCAAATGCGGTGGTTCTTTTGAAAAAAACCCTGGGACCTTGTCCACTGAATGAATACACTTGGTCTTGTCTCTTATTGCTTTCAACTTTCAATTTTAATTGCTTTGTTTATTTTCTTTTGCTTTTTACACCCCCTTTTCGATTAAGCCGCTATACAAAATTAAACCAACTTCGTATTGTTGAGACCAAGCAACTAAACCTATAGTTCACCTAGTTCCATCTGTATTCCCATGCCTCCAACTTATGAATAAGTCACGTACTTGGAACAATTCATTTGGTTCGTATTCCAAACAGTAAAGAAACAACAAATCTGTTTGGTAGCAACTCTCTTCAACCAAGTGATGTGAGTTCGACAAAGGCTCTTTTGTTTATCTCAATAAACTCCTTCGTCAGGTTCTTATATCTATCTTATTCTCAACTACCAAAGGTAATTGTTAAGATTTTGTAATCAATACTTTTAATCACAAAGAATTGTATTGATGCCGATCTACACAACTAATCAATCTAATCTACCACAAGGATAAACCGATTATAGTTGGATCCTCTATACCGAAACAAGTATTGTGCACACCAAAGATTATGAACCCCAAATCAGAAATCTTCAATATCTTCTTTGTCTTCAAATCTTCTTAGATTTTCAATAAACGCTTGCACACAACAACTTGAATCTCTTGTGATCAATCACGCACAGAACGGAGTCTATTAACAATGGATTATCACAAGAAGTCTTTAGATCTACAAACAGTCTAAAGATCCCTGTCGAAACTTCGATCTAGTTTGAGTGAATCTTATATCAGAAGAGAAGACTCTCAAGCATAAAAAAACTAGGTGCAATCAAATTTCAACCACCGTTAGTCAATCAAATCAATCGAAAACACAAAATAAACCGCAATTATCTAGTTTCCCACCAACGGTAATAATAGAACTTCTCAATCCCAAAGAAGACTTTAAACTGAGCGGCCGTAAGAGATTTCGCCTATTTAGGTTACTCTCCTCTCCGAATAGGCGGCTTCACCAGTAACAACACAACCGAGGAAGTTTGCAGTCACGAAGGATTAGTTTGCTAGAAATCCAAACTTCAAGTATTTATAGACAAGGAAGTTTGGACACCAAGGAATTTCCAAAACCGAAAATATTCTCAAGATATGCAATATATTCCAAATTCGATTTCCATAATTCCTGGAAATGCTCTGTCCAAAATATTGACCGAAAATCTCTTTGGAAAATCTTCAACTAGTAAATGCACATTACTAATTCTCATTTTCCTAAAATAAAATTAAAAACCTTAAATAAAAGATTCTTAACTTATTTATGTTTCGATCCTGGGATTTTCTTCCTTTAGCTATTAAGGAATAACTTTGAACAATTAAAGATAAGTGTTATCACTGCACATGTTCAAAGTATGTCGACATCCTTACTCTGTAAATCCTCTTTCATACTTACAATCTTGAAACCGATGCCACACTTCTAAACAAGTTTAGAATTGGTTCATATGACTTTCAAGAACACTCAATCACCAATCATGGGTTTAACGGTTCTACCAAAACAAGTTTCGGTTCTACCTCCATGTGAGTAGTGTGCATAGTCACACTAGCTTTCTAAAATTCGGTTGACTAGGTACTAGGATCGGTTCCCCACATATATATGGTATCTAACTTGAATGTGTTGCACATGTCCATAGGATCAGTTCCCCTTTGCCTAAAAACGTGTTGCACATGTCCATAAGATCGGTTCCCCTTTCTGCTAAAACATGTTGCACCTCATACAAGGATCGATTCCCCTTTTTGATGTGTTGCACCTCTTACTATCGGTTCCCCTTTACCCAGAGTCGGTCTTACAAAATCACAAACTCGATCATACCATCTCAGGTGATTACTTAAGATCGGTTTCACTAATAAAAGTCATACCAATACAAAAGTCAAGCCTTTGTGAATAGTTTTACCAAGAACACAAACAAGTCATGAGCGGTTATACTAATCACACATATTGGTTGTTCACAAGATATGCAATGAATAACAATACCAATAACGCCTGGCGATTTCCTTTTCGATTCACAAAACAAGTTCATGAATTTACTTCCTTAAAACACATGTAAAACATTGTTTCCTATGATGAAATCCTCACCTCATACCGATACATAATCACAATAGCATTTAAACGATTATGTCGATGTCTTATCTACAAAGTTTAATGGCTAAGCAATAAACCTCGTATTGTATTCCTTAATACTATGTCTATCTATAGTGTTCATGCTTCGCAGTTTTGTTTTCAATATGCACGACTTGAAAGATACGTTAGGGAATGAAACAGTTCAAGTCAAATATCACTAACCTTAAGTGGAAGGATGAATTTGTCGTTGTAGCTTCTTACTTCTTCACTTCTTCAAGTCTTCGCAATACTTGTAATGTCTCATATCCTAATACTTTCAATCTAACCTATACGAAGTTGACTCTAGTGCATAATCAAGCGACTCTTTAAATGAGTTTTGATTCATTAAAATATGACAACCAAACTTGACATACCAACGCTTGGTGGGTTCAACCGAGCTATGCTCTAACAAGAACAATTCTTGAACGAACCATAAAGTGACATTTCTTCCAGTTAAGCACTAAATTATTTTCCTTATACCTAGTCAAAACTAATGACAAATGATGCAAGTACTCATCAAAAGACGAACCAAACACCGAAAAGTCATCCATAAAGACCTCTAAAAACTTTTTTACCATATCTGAAAATATGTTCATCATGCAACGCTGAAAAGTCGCAGGGCCATTACATAGCCCGAAAGGCACGCGTCTATACGCAAAGGTACCAAAGGTACAGGTAAAAGTAGTTTTTTCTTGGTCTTCTGGGGAAATAACGATCTGGTTATAGCTAGAGTATCCATCTAGAAAGCAGTAATGACTATGTCCAGCTAATCTCTCTAGTATTTGGTCGATAAAGGGAAGGGGAAAGTGGTCTTTCCTAGTGACCTTGTTCAATTTCCTATAGTCAATACAAACACACCAACCCAAGGTCATTCGGGTCGGGATATTGTTATCATTCTGGACTACAGTGATACCGGATTTCTTGGGAACAACCTAAACATGCTGACATAAATAAACATTATGATTTATTTGAAGGGTTTTATAAGAGATGCTTTAACTAGAAATGATTTTTAGGAAATTCCTAATCTCTTTATCGACATGTGTGTGAATTATATATATTTTTAAAGGTAACTGATAGTATGTAAAATGGTACACGTATTATGACTTGACTGACTCACGAACGGCTTTGGTATTTGTATTTTGTACATCTACTAACCATGTCGATTATTTGTAAATGCAATAAAGTTATTTCTATGAGATAATTAGCATTTGATTAATTCTCTAAAAATACTATACACATATTTGATCACATGATTGTGACTCAAGGTTAAAGTCTTAAGTGTTCATGAAAATGAATTAAGCTTATAAGTTCAAATCGGCTAGTTTCGGCTAATCATCTTGAACATAGTCTTTATACACGGTTCGGTTACGGTTTCACCTAACCAGAGTGTATATCTTTAATATGTGAATTAAATTTCAAAGATTCATCTAACGGTGGATATTGATTGCTTGGTTCCAAAGTTATCTTAGCTTAAACCTAAAGCAACCTATTCTTTAAAATTCTATATAAGGGAGAGCTCTAGAAGCTGGGATCTTTGAATCTCCGATATAATTATATGTGTCCTAGTTGCATAACTAGAATCGTCCTCTCCATAAACCCTTCAAGGGTTTGGCGACTGAAAAAGACTTCATCTAGGGATTCGTGAAGCCAGGATCAAGCCTATCTCTGATAGTGTGTATCCTGATCTTGATAGATTGTTGAGCTACCCACTCATTCAAGATAGATATTCTCACAAAGTTCTATACGTCTCGAACTTTGTGATTTCACAAGGCTTTGAAGTTGTGAGGTGAATAATAATGTAGGCTTCTATTCGGGAAGCATAAGTCCGGATTTTGAGGTCAGCTAGACTCTTTCTATTGCTAACGATTTTTAACTCAACTTTACCAAAAAATGAAATCACACATAGGATTATCTGTGGGAGGCAAATTGGTTTAAAGTCTTCAATTGAGTTGAAGCAACTCTTAGGCTGTAAAGGACGTCAGCTAAGGGAATCAATTGCGCGGAGTCCTGCTGGGATTCAAGAGGCATAAGGAGCGCGACTGTAAGTGAATTGTTGTGAGGGTTTAATTCAATTTCAACTACATTCCAGTCCGAAGTTAATTTGTAGTAGGCTAGAGTCTGTAGCGGATTAATACAGTTCCGTGTTTAATATGGACTAGGTCTCAGGTTTTTTCTGCATTTGCGATTTCCACTTTAACAAAACTTTTGGTGTCTATGTTATTTCATTTTCCACATTATAGTGTTTATCTTTATAATTGAAATATCACAGGTTGTACGTGGATTAATTAAAGAAGATACATCCGACCTTGTTTGTTGGATGTGACTTGATTGATACTTGGATATTGATTTTGAGATCGTCCAAGTTCTCTCACTTATTAATCAGGTTCACGAATTCGGTTCTATAAACATTCTGATTGTGAAAGTTAGAGATATAACTCTGAGTATTATTCCTTGATTGAGTCTAACTCTCGGAATAGTATTTAGGTTTAGTCCATACATGTTGCCTTAGAAAATTTGGTGGTATATTTTGGCACCCCCGCATTTTCAATTGGTATCAGAGCAGGCAAACACTCTAAAGACCTAATAAGTTTGTATTTGTAGAATCGACTATATGGACCTGAGTGAAATCTCTTGTAAACATATCACTACTTTAAAAAACATTGTTGTTATGGATTTTATAAAAGAGCCTGAGTTTTCAAACTCCCATATAGAAGAACATCGTGTTCCCATAAAACATTTGAGTAATGACAAGTGTAATTCCTATTGTTCCATTGACGAGTCTGACTCAGATGTAGAATGGGAAGCATCCAAGTAAAGTACTGAGATCTTGCAACACATAGGATTTCAGTCTTCAGAGGTCAATCGGCTGAAACACAAAGTCAACACTCTCATTGGTATACTTTCTGAACGAGATTTTAAAGCAATGATATTTCTTAAAGAGAAGGCTGAAGTGGACTTGAAAATTAGTTTGCTTGAGACTAAACTTAAAGAGAATGCCTCAGAAATCAGACGATTGTTGAGTTTTACTCCACGTTTTGATAAGGAATTTAAAGAAGTTACCATGATTACGGCTTCTGAGAAAGACGATGAGTTAGAGAAAGTAAGAACATCTTGTGTTCATGACATACTAAGAAAATCTTATTCAGAAACTGATAAGCAAAGTACTAGTACTTTAATAGATGATCAATTAAATATCTTTGACCAAGATAAAACCATGTCTCTAAGGAGTAAGAGTTATTTACAAAACGAGTGTGATAAGACTACTGATTATGATTTCATTGAAACTCATAAAGTGTGCTTTTATTGCAACACTAAAGGACATGTTCAAAGAAAGTGTAAACTGAGGTTGGAAAATTACCAGTTTGCCAGACTTCACAACGCCTTAGATTTAATTCTGAAGGGTGTGACTAATATTTGAATGTTGAAACCACTTGGAATGAAGAAATATTCAGGCAAAATTGCTTCTAGAAATATTTGTTATGCTTGGTCCACAAATTTTCAAACATGTCAAAAGGGTAGTATGCAAAAATCGATTAAACAAGAACTCAGAGATTCTGTCACAGATATGGGTTCGTAAGGATACTCATAAGCCTCCTGTCCTGAGAAAGTTGATATTTTTATCAATGAAATGATTAAACAAGCTAACATGAATTTGATCATTACAGGATATAAGGATCTTATTGACAAGTTGTCATCCTCTTCCATGCAAGCAATCTCATGTTAGGATTCTAATCATGTCTCTTATTTAGATGACAACAATTTATATGATCATTTTTCATGTTCCAAAAGATTTTTCTCAGCAAAAGGAGAAAGTAAAACCAAAGGTCAACATCAACATAATTCAGTTGGTGAGCTTATGGCTCACCCTTATGCAAGGTAGTCACAAGTCTTGAAACCTTATCCATAAAAATCATGTTGGATAAGGATTGATGTATCACAGGTATACTATTTGTCTAAAGTAGTATTGGTAATGTGATGAGCTATAATCTTTTTCATATTGCAACTTGTACGTATTTT
The DNA here is from genome assembly GCA_023531295.1 of Papaver armeniacum. Classification (NCBI taxonomy): domain Eukaryota; kingdom Viridiplantae; phylum Streptophyta; class Magnoliopsida; order Ranunculales; family Papaveraceae; genus Papaver; species Papaver armeniacum. The sequence continues at coordinate 82,167 of JAJJWW010019345.1, read as the reverse complement.
CTATGATTATTTCGCATTCTCCTTATCAGTCAAAACGCTAAAATTTCTTGTTGAGCCAAGCTCCAGAAATTCAAGCACTCACTGATAAAATTTCCGATTTCATGAACAAAAATAATCTTGTGCTCTAAACTCACTTGATTATTGAGCTAAAAAATGTATAATTGTTCAAGAAGAAATTTCATAAATATACCCTAGAAAAAGGTAGATAACTGCAGCATTGAAAAAATATTTTGTGCTCTCTAAAGTTGTTTACTATCCTCAAAAGACTGTGATTTAAAGACTCTTTAAGGACTCTAGTTTGCGTACCATTTGTAGGTTCCCGTGTTTTACTGTGTAGGACGTACAAAAACCTTAATTGTCTAGAAAGGTCGTGAACCGACCAACAACCCAGGAAACACCCTTTTACAAACTTGTTCATATACTTTGACTTGTGATTGAGAATTTCTCATCCAATGGGTTCCGCAACCAAACATGTCTTATATGTCATGAATTTTTGAAAGCATGGAGAAAGCTCTTAACTGCGGTAGTATTGAAACAAGAGGAAAGAAGAGAACTCTGGTGGATGACAAAGTCGTTGAATCATCTGAAAATCTTCCAGGTGTGAATTGTTATTTTTCTTATGATCATAAAGATGTTGAGCTAGAAGAGATGATCTCTGCCAATGTTGTTTATGATTTTCTTAAACAATTTGAAGAAGAAAAACTAGAACTTATTGAAACGTTAAAAGGTCTAGACATGATTAGGACTGAGTTGAAAAAGGTTTATGCTGACCTTATTCTCAAGTCCGGAAATAAGTAAGGTTGCAAATATGTCATCTCATGAGAAATTTCTTATGGGATGATGAAAATAAGAAGAAAAAAAAATCACAATATTGGTTGGAAATTATCTTCAAAGCCAAAAGAAAAAGGTGGTCTTGGTATAAGAAAAACTAAGGAAATGAACTCTTCAACCCAAAGGATCGAAAGGTGGTAGCTTGTGGTTTAATATCCATAAATAGCTTGAAGACTTCAACAAGAATATTAGATTCAAGATTGGAGAGGGTAAGGAAACTAGATTTTGGGAATATTCTTGGCTTGGTGAAGGGAGATTATGTGATATGTTTCCTTTGGCTTATGAAGCTTCAAATACCAATGAGTTTGTGGTGGCTAGTATGTATGAAGTTAGGGAAGGTGATGTAAGGTGGGCGTTTATGTCTAGGAAAAGATACTTTAAAACCATTACAAAGTGGGAAGATTAACCGACCCCTATGAGGAGTGTAACCGATCCGTGTGAGAGGTGTAACCGGTCCAGTGAAGATGTGTGACCTATCATAGGTAGCAAACATATTGAGGTAGAACCGATCCCTATGATTGGTATAACCAATTTAACCCATGAATGTGACTTGATAAAATCGATCACAGCTAACCATTGTGACTTGGTATGATCAATCACATTATAGACTTGGAATTTTGGTAGAACCAATTCTAAACTTGTTTGGAAGTGTGGTGGAACCGATTCCAAGATGCAAATTCGTGTAAATATGTAAAGATGTCAACATACTCTGAACATGAGCATTCACTCTTATCATTTATTGTTCTAAGATATTCCTTGGTACTCAAGGTGATCCTGTGCCGAAATAAATTGAGAATCTTTTAATTAAGGTTTTTGGTTGTATATGCTTTAATTATCAGCAATTAATGCATAAATCTAGAGAATAAAATTAGTAATGCGCATTTACTAATTGAAGATTTTCTATTGAGAGATTTTGGAAATATTGGACAACATTTATTTTAAAATTATGAAAACCGAATTTTGTTATTCATTGCATATCATGAAAATATTTTCGGTTTTGGAAATTCCTTAGTGTCCAATCAACCTTGGCCTATAAATACCAAAGTTTGCATTTCTATAAAACTATCCTAAGAGCCATGCAAACTTCATCTTTTTGTTGTTTCTGGTAGAGCCGTCTAATCGGAGAGGAAAGTACCCTAATTAGGAGAAATCTCTTACGACCGCTCGTTTAAAGACTTATGTGGGATCAAGAAGCTCTACGAGTACTGTTGGTGGTAAAACTAGATATTGCGTGTTTATATTAGTTTTCGATTATTGATTTGATTGACTAACGGTTGTTGTAACTTTGACTGCACCTAGTTTGATTATTCTTGAGAGCCTTCTCTTCTGACATAAGGGTCACTCAAACTAGATCAAAGTATCGACGGGATCTTTAAAACCGTTTGTAGATCTAAAGATATCTTGTGATAATCCATTGTTAACAGACTCCGTTCTGTGCGTGATTGATCACAAGAGATTCAAGTGTTGTTGTGCAGGTTTTGAAGAAGATTAAAAAAGATTTGAAGACAAAGAAGATTTCTTATTGGTTTTCGTATCTTGTTGTTGATGGTGGATTTTCATTTAAGGTTAAAATTGCAAAAAATCAGAAAATTATGCTCTAACATCTTGTAAAAGATAAAGCCATTAATAAGTGTTGAATACTTCATCACTTTACTAGTTCACCTAGAATTGAGCATGTGGCAACAATCCCATTCTGTGAATTAAATACATGAAATTCATCCAGGTTGGAGCATGTAGCAACAATCCCATATACCCTTTGAATTTATAACATTATTAATTAATGCGTGAGCAGCCTTGTATTTCCTGTACTCATTATCAGTGCGGCATGACGACTGAGTGTTGGTCTCAGCAGAGCAACACGAACCTCCAAACATTATAATGAAAGCATGTACGAAATACCCGTCTGTGCCGCAACTCTCGGTGTGTTATACTAGCCCGATTGAGAACTCTCGGTGTGTTATACTAGCCCGATTGAGCATCCAGATCGTCCCAGTATCGATGCGGATATGATCTCGTTCATCCACCAAAGATGATTGGATGGCCCATCAATTCCATAACCCCCAAGCAGGTATGGAATATTCATGCCGAACCAACGCGACCCCGCATGGTCGGCCTCCCAAAAGATTGGCATAGCTTGCCAAAAACGTCCAAAACCGAGCGGTATGGACGGAAAACCCTAAATTAGGGTTTGCGGCATATTACATGTGTCGCAAAAGCAAGTCTCAACCATCCATCTTCGCAGTATAGATGGAGGGTGTAGATGTAGATTCAAAGGGCCCAGAGCATGTCAACACAATCACCGAGGGCCCGCCTACATACCTGACTAATCGGTAAGCACCAACCATGGTTGGTCATCCCAATTTGTGCGCCCGAACAGAGCATGACGCGCGGTCATGAAACTCAAAATTAGGGTTTTAAACATCACGAGCGTCCATTTTCTCTGGCACGAATGAAAGGTTCGAGATTATATTGAGCAGGTCCGGCCATACCAGCATGACCACCGTGGGCCCGTCTATCCCCTCACCTGATCGGCCAAGGCATATCATGCCTGGATATCCCAAAACGCGCGTCCAAACTAGCGTGGTCACACTTCCCAAACTACAAACTGATCTCGACCACTCAACTTCACCGGACGATTTGAGTGGCTTAGATCACATTTTCATGGGACAGTCAGGTATAGGCATGAACACCAGCCTATCACCTACACTCCAGACCGATCGGCCAAGACCGACCAAGAATTGGTTGTCTTGGAACGCACACCTGAAAATGGCATGATGTGCGGCTCTTGCGGCACTAGTTTTCTGTCACAAATTGATCTCGACCACTCAACTTCACCGGACGAATTGAGTGGCCCAGATCATACTTTCGTGAGGTAATGGGGTATAGGCGCCTACACCGTCATGCCGTCTACACGCATGTACGATCGGCCTGGCCAAAATCATATCCCAAGCTTGGATTCGACCAGGCTGAAGAGGGATGCTTGCGCACCTCCTCTAAAACCCTAATTTCATCAACGGTCGCAGATGAGTGTCTCAAAGATCATCTCGTCCGTCCAACTTCACCGGCTTGGTTATACAACCCTGGTCAGAGTTAATTGGTCAGTAAGGCGTCTTGGTGATCACCACCCGTCACTTTACCACACCATGATGCAGTACCTGCATAAAATACACACGATACTTCACAAGTATCGACCTCCTGAATAACGACAGTTATTCAATTTAGCATTACATGCTACTTTCTGTGGGTTCCACGATCCACACACTCGAGACATCAATCATGTCACAAACTGGGGATACATATCGGGTATTGGTCTGGCGGTTTACAGCGTGCAGCGCAATGCGCCATCACAAGAACGTGTCAGGAAGTCATGGACGGTTAGTGATGATGGGAGAAGTGGGCAAGACTGGTCGTGTGACACTAACACACGACTCCACTACTCCATCACTCCACTTTCTCCACTTCCCACGAGATACAAAGGTTAGGCTAAAAGACTTGTATAAATAGGTTATCCTCCCTATTTTCCAAACACACAGAAAAAACAAGGAAACAAGTCCAGACAACAGAGGAAAGTGTTGATACGATCGTATTCAAACATCGGAACTGATAGCTTACACCCTGCAAGCCAGTTCAGCTTTCTGACACAAGTCATTCATAGCCAACACCTTTACATTCTCAACACCTTCTTCGCTTCCCTCCCTAAGATCAACCCCATCTCCTTCACTTTGTGACCGAAACAAGTCTGGAACGGCCATTTCTTGGTTTAGGCCGGACTTGCACAGATTGATCTCTCGAATCTACAAGCACTCACCGCGCAGTGCATTTGTTTAAGGTTTAGACTCATTTCTCATCCACACACCCCAAATTACCAAAACCGGCAGAAATAGTTTTCACCCATAAACACTTGTGAATATTTGATTGCACAAACCTTAATCGGCTGGTTCTAACTAGAATCGGATTTATTCGATTGATTAGTTGCATAAGATCGGCATCAACTAATAGTTCTCTTTGAGATCTATTTTGATTGTTTAGTTTTCCTCTGATGCTCATGTTTATCATGGCATCAGAGCTAGGTAAGATCTGAAAGGCCACCTTCTGCTGCAAACAAACAATCTTATTAAGCCAGCCATGAATCATTTACTCTTGTGTCTCAGCACCTTTTTACCTTCAGTTATAAACCATAATCCAGTTACTTTTCTTTCATCCTCCTGACAATCATGTCACGCGAAGATTTTCAACCTATTACTGCAAAACTAGATGGTACCAATTACACTCACTGGTCTTTTCTTATGAAAAGCTTTCTCAAAGGCAAAAGCATGTGGAAATACATAGATGGGACAGGAAAAAAAACCCAAAGCATCTACTTCTATCATCAAAGAGAAGGGAACAGAAATATCAGCAAGTAATGTTGAAACCCGGGAGATAAATAGTCACAAGATTCTGACTTGGATTGGAAACACAGTGATTACTTCAATCAGTATGCAACTTACCAGCTTTGAAGTTGCTAAAGATGCTTGGGACTTTCTTGCAAAAAGGTACACACAAATTTACTTTGCTCAAAGATACAAACTTGAACAAGATATTCGTTCTATGAAGCAACCATTAGATCAATCAATTTCTGATTTTCATTCTGAGATGTTTGTGATTTGGAATCAACTTGCGCTTATGGAGCCAAAATGGACAACTGACTTGGCAATATGGGAAAAATATAGAGAAGAGACAAGGCTGGTTCAACTCTTGATGGATTTACGAGAGGAGTTTGAATCAGTCAGAGGTGCTATTCTTCATCGTTCACCTCTTCCATATGTAGAAACTAATTTATCTGAGCTGATTACTGAAGAAACACGCAAAAGGATCAAGCTAGAGATCTCAGGAGTTTTTCTATGCCTGCACCTCTTCCAAACTTCAACAATCAGAAGAATAGCTTTTTAACATAGCGTGATTCCTCACAACCTACTTGTCATAATTGCAAGAAAACTGGTCACATAGCAAGGAACTGTACACTGCCACCTGCTGCAATACCGCAAGATACTCCTACCACCCAGTGCAACTACTGCAAAGAACTTGGACACTCTACTAGAAACTGCACATCTCCAACCTCTAGGAATATGCGGAGATTAAACGCTAATGGTACAACCAGGTTTAATGGCCCAAGTAGATTCTCTGCTGCACCAGTTTCATATGCTGAAGCATTACCATTTGCACCATCTCAATCAACAGTTCCGTCTGATACATCATCACCTAGTCTTGCTGACATACATGAGATGATTAAACAAGCTCTTTCAGTCAGTAACAATACTGCAGCTGCATCTGTCTTCTCTACTTCTTCAGGTATTTTCTCAATTGGATGGTATCTAGATTCTGGATCATCCAATCATATGACTTACGATTCAAAAGTTTTTGACAGTCTTTGTCCAGTTGTTGATCCTAATATTCACACTGTTGATGGAACTGTTATAACTGCCAGTCATATTGGGGTGGTTAGAGATTCAAATAACATTTGTGTACCAGATCCTTGTTCGTAAGATTACAATGAATCTCATCTCAATTGGTCAACTATGTGATCAAGGTTTTAACATTGTTTTCTCTCCTATTGGTTGTGCTATTCAGGATCTCAAAACAGGGAAGCTAGTTGGGATAGGCCGTAGAGTGGGTCGATTATATCTTCTCCAGACTCTGATTATTCCATCAAAACTCAGAAATCATGTTGCAGCTACAACTACTACATCCCACTCCACATCTCCTTTCATGTCTTGGCATTCTAGACTAGGTCATGTTTCATTTTCTCGTCTTTCATATATGGTCAATAAAGGTCTACTAGGAGATACACAAGTAGACAAAGAACCTAGTTGCATCTCTTGTAAACTGGCAAAACAACCAGCACTTTCTTTTAATGCAAGAACTTCAAAAACTACTGAACCTTTTGCTCTTATTCACTTTGATGTTTGGGGTAAATCTCCAGTAATGTCAAAAGGAGGTGCATTATACTATGTGAGTTTCATTGATGATTATTCTCGATATACTTGGGTTTATCTATTTAGTTCAAGAACATAATTTCTTAACTTATATGTAACCTTTTCAACTATGGTCAAAACTCAGTTTGGTAAAACTATCAAAATCTTTCGTGCTGACCAAGGAGGTGAATATATATCCACTCCTTTCACAGATTTTCTCAAAACTCAAGGCACATTATTACAACTATCTAGTGAAGAAACTCCAGAGCAAAACGGAGTTGCATAACGCAAACATCGTCATATTATTGAAACAGCTAGGACTCAACTAGTTTCTGCATCAGTTCCATCCAAATTCTGGGGAGAGTTTGTCCTTACAGCAGTTTATACCATCAATCGTGTTCCAACAGCTATCATTAGAGGTGTTTCTCCTTATGAATGCCTTTATGGTAAGAAACCTGATTACTCTGAGCTTAAAATCTTTGGTTCAACGTGTTTTGTTCTCTTTCCTGAGCGTGAACGCAATAAGCTTACTCAAAAGAATGTTCTCTGTGTGTTTCTTGGCTATGGTATTGAACAAAAGGGATATTGTTGCTATGATCCTGTTAGTAGAAAACTTCGAGTGTCTAGACATGTAACATTTTTGGAAAAGGTTCCATTTTGGTCTCTTCCAAACAGTAAATCCTCATCTTTTGAGAATTTCATTTATACTGATCCTTTTTCTAGTGAAGCTAGCACCAATACATCTCTAGTGCCTGTGTCTAGCAATGAAACTGTCTCACATATAGATGATACTCGTCAGATTCCAGCTGTGTCTGACCACTCTATGCCTCCACCTGACAATGTTGCCTTGGAAAGAGATTCTGATTACCAAGTTGATACATTGCCACCTCGCAATCGAATACCTCCAACTAAGTTCTCCGACTACCATTGCTCATTATTTTCTATTATGTATATCAATGAACCAAGAAATTACAAAGAAGCTGCAGCTATACCAGATTGGAAGGATTCGATGACAGATGAGTTGACTGCACATAAAGAAGCTAGTACATGGGAAATGGTAGATCTTCCTCCTGGAAAATCTGTTGTTGGAAGCAGATGGGTCTACAAAGTCAAAACCAAGTCAGATGGTAGTCTTGAACTATGCAAATCTCGTGTTGTTGCTCAGGGTTATACTCAAGAATATTGCATAGACTATGAGGAAATATTTGCTCCTGTTGCACGCATGGTAACTGTTCGTACACTCATTGCAGTTTTTGTTGTTCGACAGTGGGATCTTCATTAAATAGATGTCAAAAATGCATTTCTTAATGGGGAATTGCAAGAAGAAGTCTACATGCGACCTCCTCCTGGATTAGATCATGCTCCAAATCAGGTGTGTAAACTTCGTCGAGCTCTTTACGGACTGAAACAAGCACCTCGTGCTTGGTTTGAAAAATTCAGTAGTGTCATTCTTCAATATGGCTTTACACAGAGTTACTACGATTCATCAATGTTTACATGATCATCAAACAAAGGTGTTGTTATCCTTCTATTGTACGTAGATGATATGGTTATCACTGGCAGTGACATTGAAGGTATAAGAAATCTTAAAACTCATCTAAGTACATGCTTTCAAATGAAGGGTCTTGGTCCACTCAGTTATTTTCTTGGTATTGAGGTGAGAAAATTAGCTAATGGTTATTTTGTTTCTCAAGCTAAATATGAATCTGACATCATTACATTACTGATGCTAAAATTACAGACACTCCACTTGAAGTGAATGTCAGACATGGTCCTTCGGATGGAACTTTCTTATCCAATCCAACCTTATATCGACAATTGGTAGGAATTCTGAGCTATTTAACCATTACTCGACCTGATATAAGTCATGATGTTCATATTGTAAGCCAATTCATGTCAGCTCCTCGTTCTAACCATTATGCTGTTGTTCTTAGAATACTTCGTTATCTCAAGGGAACCTTATATCAGGGGTCGCAGTTCTCATCTAAATCTAAACCTATTCTTAGAGCATACTCAGATTCAGATTGGGCAGGAGATGCTACAGATAAGCGATCCATTACGGGGTATTGCTTGTTCTTGGGAGATTCTCTCATATCTTAGAGAAGTAAGAAACAGACAGTTGTATCTCGTTCAAGTGCTGAAGCAGAATATCGAGCTCTAGCTCATACTACTTCTGAGATCATATGGCTTCGATGGTTACTCCGCGACATGGGAGTTGTCATTTCTACGCATACACCTCTATTTTGTGACAACAAAGCTGCAATTCAAATTACTCATAATGACGTTTTTCATGAGAGAACTAAGCATATAGAGATTGACTGTCATTTTACAAGACATCACTTTAAGCAAGGAACAATTACTCTGCCTCACGTAAGCTCAGAATTTCAATTGGAAGATTTATTCACCAAGTCACATCCTCGCTTCCCGACCAAGTTTTTTTTTCCGGACTCAGGATGAGTTCAACACCATCTTGAGTCTGAGGGGGGGGGTGTTGCGAGATACTATAATATCTCTACATATCTTTTCCTTAACTGCATATATATTGAATGTTGTCATAGTATTGTACGTATCTTTTGTATATTTTGTTTCCATTTATCTCGTTGTAATCTTTGTATATGTACCATGGCTTTGTCCATCTATTGAATACAATGCAATAGAGATCTTTCTCTCAACCTGTTTAGTTTTCCTCTGATGCCCGTGTTTATCACTTATAACTTTAGTAATATAGATTGGATTGATCTAACCAGACAAAGGAGTTTATTGGATCAAACATAAGAGCCTTTGTCAACGACTCATTTATATCTTATAGTAAGATTGATTATAGTGATTACCAAACAGATTCTTCCTTTGCTGTTTGGAATACGATCCAAAGGACTTGCTATTCACGTGCGTGACTCTAGAAATCGAAGGCGCATGGATAGTGACGAAACTAAGTAGCTAGGGATAGTATGCTTGGTCTCAAATATACGAAGTTGTTTTGTAATTTTGTATAGCGGCTTAATTCTAAGAGTATTCAATTCTGGACTAGGTTCCGGGGTTTTTCTGCATTTGCAGTTTTCCTCGTTAACAAAATTTTGCCGTGTCTTTTACTTTGATTTCCGCATTATAGTTGTTTTATTATAATAAAGTATAATAAACATATACGTTAACTCCTGATAGTGATCCTATGAGTTTGGTTTTTATCGAACCTATTATAAAGTAACACACTTTGTTGTAGTATTGTCTCGATCTTGTATCCATAGTCAATCACACAAGTTATCTTGTTGTTGTATTGTCCAATCACACGTGAACCGAATTGTTGTATTGTCTCGACTCTGTCCATAGATGATCACATTCGGTAGAGGACTTATAGGTTAAAAAGTAAAAGATTGTGGTGTATTTTGGGTACCCTCGTGTTTTCAACATGATTTCGCGCGAGATTTTAATGGTTTAGTCGTCACCAGAAAATTCTGATTTATGTCTTCTCACGAAACGATAACGGAATCTTCATACGAAGTCGGAATGAGGTGGTTGACCTCTCATTTTTTAGCTAAGAGAAAGAGATAACTTCTAATTAAAGAATTTATTAATTTGGAGTCCGTTTGATAGGTGAAAAGGACCTGACACCGAGAATTCAGAACTTTTCGGAAGAATTCTCGTAGGTTTTCAGTTGTCATGTAGTCGAGAGTTTCGGCCGCCATTTGTAGCTCGTTTATCGGATTGAGGTGCCCTTTTAGTATGTTGTAAAAGACTTCCATATGAATCATTCGGTATATAGATCACCCCCATATTCTTCATCAATTAGCGCCAGTTTCAGTTCTTCCAGAGGGCAGTGTAAAAATGTTTCGACGAGTTTTTGTAAAACGACCCGTAACCTTTTCAAACTAGCTGCAACATCCCAAAATATTTTTTTTTATGAATGTTTAGACTTAAAATAGTCATGTTTTATGAATTTCATGGCTTGTACTTGCACCTCCATGCTTAATAGGTAGACACAAAGTTTGATATATTTGTAAAAGGAAAAGTAAAATCAGAAGAATTACCCATTTGAGCAGCGGAATTTGAAGTAGAAGCCATATTTCATCTTTTGGTATAAACTATTGTAGATGACATCAACCAAATTCGTCGAAATTTGTTGTAAACGAAAAAGATTGAAATCTTGATATATTTCTGACCTAGAACATATATTGGTGAAAAGATTTGTTTGAATCGTAAAAAGATATTCAAAAAGGGTGTTTGATTCTTAAATTTCTGCAAAAGATTATTGAGAAAGAAGTTTAGCAGATGATGAAAATTTTACTCTCTGGATCATTTGATATCATGAGAAACATTTAATTTTGATATTATTGAAAAGAATAATTTCAATTACAGAGATTCAGAATTCACACAATATGTAGTTTGAAACTATCATTTGAATTTCTCTGTATTAAAAGACAAGAAGAGATGGGTTTCAACTTCTAATTAGATTTCTTCATGATTTCTTAAGACGATTCTAACTTTCTTTTGATGAATCCTTTAAGTTTTCCCTTTATTCATTTAGATTTTCCCAAGTTTATGTTCTAAATCTTGTTATCTGTTTTAGTTTACAAGTTTTTTCTTTTTAGTTTGTTTTCTTTATGCATTACTGATTCCTTACCTTGTTTATCTTCCTCATCTTTTGATTTATTTTAATGGAGAACTAATTTCTTTTGCAGGCCCTTCTTGATTCAGATGGATCCTTTCCACTATTGGACTTTTGTGTTTTATTTCAGTATCATTATATTGACATTTTTGTCAAACTTGGCTATGTTGCCTATAGCAACTCAACAACATCAAGCATTTTTGCTGAAAAACATTACACCAGCAACGAGTATCCCTCAATATGAGAACCATTATCACACCCCAGATCAAATATTTGAAGCCATGAATTCTATAGTTCATCAACTGAGTCATTTACCGATCCAGATCCATTTTCATCATATTCAAATTTGGTTTTCCGCCATTTAGGTCCCATAATTCCAGGAAAATCCATTATTTTTCGGAGTATAACCAACCATTTTCCCATAGAACCTACACTTTCCTTTCTTTGAATTATTCTTGGTCAAATATTAGGAAACAGAATATGAACATATCTCTTACTTTATTATCTTCTCACTATAAAGGATATGATAAATCCCGGAAAACTGAGAACTTTGCAGTTTACCCTAAACCTAAAACAGAGAAAAGTTGCGGTGCTTCAATGGAGTTTGAGAGTAATATGAGCCTTAGCAACATCACTGAACAAATGAAGGTTACTACCTTAAAAAGTACCAGGAGTGCCATTGGTTCAACCAAACATTTGCATGAAGCCGCAGATGCATGGGCGAATAGCTTGATCGGCAAGTTAATCACTGAAGATGATGAAATCAAAACTTCAACAATCAAGGATAAACTGAATATCCCGTGGAAGAACTATAAGAAAAGGGAGATGAAGGTAGTAGGAAAATATCTTTTTGTTTTCAAATTTAACTCACAGAAAGATATGAAGGATGTCGTAAAAAGATACCATGGAATGTACAAAAGAGCCTACTTGCGATGCAGGAATACACAACAAAAATATCCTACAAAGACTATGTGTTTTCAAAGCAAGCCTGAAATGTTCAATTCAAGGGTTTACTATTAGAACATCATCATGTTGCTGTGGTAACTGAGGCCATAGAAGATCTTGGGCAAAAAATCTCTACTGAACCGAAAAACTGCAGGCCACGATCTGGGAACATGATCACTGCACGTGTGGAGATAGATATGAAGAAGCCTCTTAAAAGAGGAGAATGGTGGAACTCTAACTCAGGAGAACCTATCTGGATAAGATATCATTGGGTAAAGCAACCTCATAGTCTTTGTGAGGATTGTTATACCATTGATCATAATGAAGAGATGTGTAAGGAAGTAGCTGAACAGTTGAAGGAAAGCGCCATGACTGAGGAAGAATATGAAGCGCACTGTCTAGCCTAGAAGAATGTTGCAGAAAAATAGATTGAAGACAAGGAAGATATGGATGATGACTTTGTTCAGGTTGACAAAGAAACTATCATAGCAAATGAAGCTGAGGAAAATAGAACCACCAAAAGAGCTGGAAACCAAGTCATACAAACCAATGGGTCAAATCCTTCAATTCAGGGCCCTATTCTTGCTGCTCATGGAGGGGTCGTAAGTGATGATGGTTTAATGAACACTCATGCTGAATGTATGGATGTAGTTGAGTTATCTACTAATGATACTTGAAATGAAAACACAATAGCTGATGCCATGCAAAATCAAGAGGGTCTGCAATTGAGGTAATTAATCTCCTCTATCTTATCCCGAATTTTGTTTTTGCTTTATTGGTTATTGATAATAGTAGTCATATAGTCATAGAACACAGCTGCATAATTTTTCCTGTTAAGTTTGTTTCAACTGCTACAATCATGAGAGTTCTTGCATGGAATTGTCAAGGGTTCACTAGTAAGACCACTAGAGACCATCTTAAAGATTTAGTGCAGCGTTATAACCCAGATATTATATTCATTTCAGAGGCCAAAATAGGTGAGGATAAAATGAGGAAATTGATTAGACCTTACAAATATCCTAACAGTAAACTTATTTCTTCTGTTGGTCTAGCCGAGGGATTAATACTCCTATGGAAAGATGGTTTTAGTTTTAAAATCATGCATGTAGAGTCTTGGATTATTAACTGTGTTGTGCAGGATGACCCATCAAAACCAGAGTAGTTATTAACATGCATGTATGGTTCTTCATATCCCAATAAAAAGGAGATACAATGGAATTATATCAAGGATCAAAGCCAATATATTCAACAACCATGGGTGATTATTGGCGACTTAAATTTGGTATTTAATAATGAAGACAAAGCAAGAATCTCCAATAATTTCTCAAGTACTTCTCATACTTCTAAATTTGTAGCTACTTCCTCAAGAGATGCACCGTATGTAAGATTAATCTATGAAGCAGGTCTAGATGATGTTGGCTATGTGAGTAAATCTTTTACATGGTCCAGTAATGTTCATGGCACCGGAGTAAGAAGATCGAGGATTGACAGAGCTCTTGTAAATGGGGACTAGATGATCCATTTTCCAGATGCAAAACTTTTTCACCTCCCACAATTTGGATCAGACCATTGCCCAATCATGCTGGAGACATCATTTTCTAATGGAGATAATAGAAGAAACTGGAAATATTTTCAATGTTATGAGAAGGATGAAAGTATAAAGACAAAGGTCGCAGCTGCATGGGAAAAACCAGTAAATGGGTCATATGCGTATCAAGTTTCTTCTAAGCTGGTCACTACAAGAAAACATGTTTTGAAATGGAATAGACAAAAATTTGGAGATATCCAAAGTAATATCTATTTACTTCATCAACAATTGGAGGCAGTGCAGCAAGAAGTTCCAAGCCATGATACCAACAATAAAATAATTCAAGTGGAGAACCAAATAGAGCATTGGCATCAAATTCAAAGAGAGTTCTGGGGGCAAAAAGCTAGAGATGAATACTACCTTGAAATGGATAGAAACACCAAATACCACCACACAAATGCTAACAGAAGACGATCCAAAAATAATATTGCTGCCCTTAAAGACAATAATGGGAACTGGTGCACCACAAGAGCCGAACTTGAACAATTACTGGTTAACCATTACAGCTCCTTGCATACCACTACTTCACCAGCAAGAAATGAGTCTATCCTTCAATGTATCCGAAAGTAATTACATCAACATATAATATGGATTTAACTCGTATCCCAGATAATGCTGAAATTCTCAAAGCTCTAAAGGACATGAAGCCTTGGAAAGCACCAGGGCCGGATGGATTTCCACCTGGTTTTTTTAAATCATACTGGGATGTTGTAGGCAGTGATATGATAGAAATGGTAAAATAGTTCTTTAGAACTGGGTATATTCTCAAAATCTTGAATGCCACCAATGTCACTCTCATTCCAAAAACAAAGAACAAGCAGATCCCATATGATTTGCGTCCAACTGCTCTTTGTAATACATCTTACAAGTTGATATCAAAGATACTGGCGTCAAGAATGAAGAAAGTTATGAAGAAAATCATTTCTCCCCTTCAAGCAGCATATGTCCCTGGAAGACAAATATCGGATAGTATTCATCTAGCTCAAGAGATGGTGCACACAATGAATAATAAAAAGGAGACTTCCAAATCTTTGGTTTTAAAGCTCGATATGTCGAAAGCTTTCGACAGAATCGAGTGGTCTTTTCTCATGAATGTTATGGAGCAAATGGGCTTTAGCCAGGAATGGTGCCATTTAATCATGCAGTGTATAAGTACTACACAGATTTCCATCCTTCTTAATGGCGCTCCGTGTCATGCTTTTAGAGATTTAAAGATTCTCAAAAAGCTCTTCTCATAAGAGCAAACACGAGAATATGCAAAGAATCCCAGATGAACCATGGTTAAAGCTTTGCAGGCCAAATATTTTCCAAGCACTAGTATGATTCATGCCATTCCTAAACCAAATTGTTCTTGGGCCTGGAAGGGAGTACAAAAACAAATCCCTTTTATTAAGTCTCACAGTCGTTGGAAATTTGGTAAAGGAGACAAAATTAAGATATGTTTAGATAACTGGATTACTGGCATGACAAAACCTCCAACCCCTAAGCAAGGTGCACAGAATAGTGAAGATTTTATATGGGTTAAAGAGCTGCTAACTGAGAATGGTAAACAGTGGAACGTTACCATTGTGCAATAACTTTTCAAGCCGATCATCGCCAACCTTATTCTCGAGAATAAGAGTACCGAAGAGTCATTGCGGCACAAACTTATATGGAATCTGACGAAAAATGGAGACTTCACACTCAAATTTGCGTACAACAAACTCCATGAGATTAGTCTGGGTAATACTGAAGTTTCGATGAAAATTCAGCACACAGATACAAATTGGAAGGACTTATGGGATATCAACACATGGCCTAGATTCAAACATTTCTGGTGGAAATGCCTTTCTGACATACTACCAACAAATGAAAGACTCTCCAGATCATGCAACTACATCAATAGAACCTGTCCTCTCTGTAAACAACACGATGAGGATCTTTTACATGTCTTATTTACATGCCCTTTCTCAAGGGCTGTATGGATGCTCATACCTGGTGGTTCGAGGGTTCTGACAGGGGTCTCCACTGATATAGATACACTCTTTGAAGCCTGGATTCAATCAACTAAACATGATAACTCATAGTCTAAATGGTTGAATTTGGTTATGATAGTCTCATGGACAATCTGGATAGAAAGATGTGAAGTACAATTTCAACACAAGCAAGCCAATCCTCAAACAGTAGCTAGCAGAGCAATGAGCTTTGCTACCTATATAGAAAGTCTAAATGAAAAGCAGAGACTGAAAACTCCAGCTATGTATCATCATACAACCCATAGACATTGGAGTCCACCCGCATTTCCTTTTTTTACTATAATCTGTGATGCCTCTTGTGATGCAACCACTGAACTAACAGGTATTGCTCTCATATTACGTGATTTTTCAGGGCAATTAAGAGGAAGCTATGCAAAGTGCTATGCAGGAGTGAAAGATTCGAAATGTGCGGAATGTTTGGCATTTTTGAAGTCGCTAAATGGAGCAAAGAGTTACAATACACACATGTAGTTTTGGAGACCGACCTAAAAGGGATTGAAAGCTACATCGATAGCGAGCGCCGAGAATAGCTTGGGAAAGTGAAGACATTCTTCTCGATGCCATAGATAGTCTTAGAAGTATCCCACATTGGGAGTGTCGTTTTATTCCTAGAACTTGTAATAAACCCGCTGATAAACTAGCAAAATTCAGCAGGAAAAATAGAGTCACTAGGATATGGTTTGATCAACTTCCTAGTATTATTGAAAGGTCCTTATTAGCAGACAATATACTTGTTTTATCTCAATAATCTATCAGTTATTTGGCATAAAAAAAAAGAATTCACACAGTATTTAAAGCCAATGATTAGCTGTAATAATACTGCATCCGGACACTAAGATTATTACAACATAATGATGTGATTTTGAAGTTGTGTGTAAAGTGGTAGTAAAGATTCGTTCAACTCAGACGTGTGAAGGATTTTTTTAGACTTAAATTCAAAACAAAAATAGAAAACTCACTAAAAATTATAGCAAACACTGACAAAGATGATATCAATATTAAAAGAACACTGAGGCTAAGATTCCACTATTTTCCAATTTCAAAGTGATTTAATCCAATATTTATATTCATGCAATTTTCTCGTTCAATTTGATTCTAAACTATTGCAACAAGTAGATTCTCAAAATAACAAGTGTAAATCCGAAGCATAGAACATCAAAAACCTAGGTCCAAGTATGCTCTATCAAAAGAAATAACAATTGCTTAACAAAAATCATTCAAACAATTATCGATCAAGGCAAAATAATCATAAAAATAATTGCAATAAATAGATAAATATAAATATACCACTTCTTGTTGGAAAAATAGCTTCCTCTATCGCCTCAGCAATGGGGTTTAGCTCCTCATATTAACCACTTGCTCAAAATACATGTTTGTTGCTCCAAAATTGATTAAAAAGAAGAGAAGGTATAAAACAACGTGTTTGTAACGATTATAATTGTTCTGAGAACCACATTACAAAGAACTCGACACGAATCTGACTGCGAATCGAAAGTAATTGTTACAAAAGTTGTGACAACGGGTATTGAGTTTGAAAGAAAAGGCCACGGATTCTGCGACCTTCGCATGTATTCTGGTTGTTCTTCTTCCTCGCCTGTATGTTCTCTGCAACTTGGTGTTTTGCCCTGCAATGCTCCTTAACCTCCCCAAAGTGAACGTAACCCCTTCTGTGACTTCCCTACACCTTATATATACCTCAAGGCCCTCAATCTCCCGATATAAATCCAAGAATAACTCCGTTTTCTTTTTCCTAAAGACACGGACTGTCCTTCCCTCTGTTGGTTCCTTTCCGCGTATTCCAGCTGCCAAACACTCCATATTAGATAGAATCGAATCCTGGAAGATTACCTCTTCACACTGCTGCACATTATTTCCATAAACAACCTAAACAAAACCCGAGTCTCTCTCACTACCCTGTTTTGTCGAGGAATCATTGAACTCGTGTTTTCTTCGAAACTAAACCACCTACCATCCATGGTTTATCATAGCAAGCCCATATCTATCCTAATCCACGAAGAAACCCGAGAAAAACTCGTGCAAAATTATATCAGCAGTGTTCAAATATTCTTCTTTCCTGTTTTCCTCAACGTGATTACCCAACCCAAATTAGTCGAACCAAAACAATGTACCGAGCCTGTTTAGCTTAATCACGTTCATCTCAGCCAAATTTGGCGATTGAATCTCTCCAAAAGTATCCCAAATATCGAACCATGTTTCCACTTTCGCTGCAAAATTATTTCCCGCCATAATTCATAATTCAAAAGGTAGGGGATGAGTGCCCCTTATCCAGACCAGGGGTGCGAATAGAAGGTGGTCGCCCCTTAGTAATTGAGGTGCCCCTTATCCAAATGAGGGGTCCGAATAGCAATTTTCTTCCACGAGCGCTAATACCACTTTTCGAGCCAATTTTCCCACAAAGCTTATTTATCCAAAAACACCTACAAAGATAGGGGTGTACAGAATGCCCGGAAACCTGCGGCCTGCCATGTACCGCTCGGGTCCGAAGGAGCCCATGGGCGCCCGACAGCCTGTCATGGGCTAGCCCGGACTGCCCGATAATTATAAGTGGGCGGACCGGGTTTTTGTTCAAATATTGGAGTCCAGCATGTTAGCATGTCCTGCTTTGTTTAGTTACCCTACTGCCTAACTCGCGATAGCCTCGAATAAAGTTTTCTACTAGTGTGATGGATTTCTCTATAACTTAAATTTCATATGTGGACAATTTAGTGGGGTTAGAGAAAATTCTAAATTACATTTCACAAGAATGAATATGAATTGCTTGAACTATCATTTGAACGAGTTACAGATATATCATCATTCATCAAGCCAAAAAAAAAAAAAAAAAACATATATACTTTAAAATTTTGAATTATCTCTTGGGCCTGAGGCCTGCCCGGCCGATCTGGCGTGGCCTGTATTGTTTCACGGGTATGGACGGGCCATGGGCATTAAATTTTTGTTACTGCCCGGCCCGGCCTGGCATGTTAAACTTAATGGGTAGTAAGGACTACAAGCCCGTCCGGCCCGACCTGTGCTATAATCGGGCTTGGGCTGGCCTGCATGACCCGATGTACACCCCTATACAAAGACATAAAATACCAAAATAAGCGCAAAATCGAGTACTAACAT
This sequence comes from Papaver armeniacum, assembly GCA_023531295.1. Taxonomy (NCBI): domain Eukaryota; kingdom Viridiplantae; phylum Streptophyta; class Magnoliopsida; order Ranunculales; family Papaveraceae; genus Papaver; species Papaver armeniacum. Next base: position 63,108 of record JAJJWW010019345.1, on the reverse strand, counting down.
TACAGAGAATTGAGACTAATATAGACACATAAATGCGTCTATCACATAAGTCAAGTCAACATTAACTAATTGACTCGACACACAAACTTTTCACACACTTTATATCTCTAATAAAAAAATATCCCCAATAAAACCCCTCTAAAGCAACTCTCATTTCCCTTCTCATCTCTGGTACTCGAAAGACGCCTCTTGAGAACCCTAGAAATGGAGAGCTTTAGATGTGGGTTTTCTTCGTCTGTGAAAAAACTAATTCTCTTCTTTGGTTTCACTGTCTTCGTCTTGATTTTGATCTTCGTTTCGTGTTTTTTTTTTTGTTCATTTGCAGCTCAAGAAACGATGTTTTTACAAGCTATGGATAGATCTGTGGACGATCGGGAATATTCACCAAGTCTGTCTTCCTCCATTCTCCCTCCTCTTAGAACTCCTTATATACTTATTTAACTCTTTCCTCGTCTTGATTTTTTTTTTTTTTTCCTTGTGTTGTTCTTGCAGAATCAAGCTCACCACATTTTGCGTTTTTTAATGCTGCTTACACTGGAAAAATCCATAACTTCGAGTGTAAGAAAAACAGTATATGTCTATTTGATTTGATTTTATTTAAATTTTTGTAAAAATCTGTGTTAAAATCTTGTTTGGTCATTTTTTAGGGTTGGCTTCAGATCATGCTAAAGGTGAAGAGATTGGAGTAGCAACTACGATTGGAAAGATGAGAGATGAAGATGAAAGAGGATGTCTTCATTTTGCTGCTGCAGGAGGAAGTGTAGAAGTTTGCAAATATTTGATTGAGACGCTGAAACTTGATGTGGATCCCAAAGATGAACATGGTATTATATTATGAAGAGATTTAGTCTTGTCAATGTCATATTTCCTTGTGTGATTTTCAATTGTTTTTTATGCAGATAAATTTGCTACTGTAACTATTAAATATATTCTTCTTGTTGTATCTATTTTGCAGGTCACACACCCTTGTATCATGCAGCTATAAAAGGACGTTTGAAAACAGTTCGATATCTTCTTGAAAAGGGTGCCAATGCTGATGCAGCAACTGATACGAATTACACTCCTTTACACTGTGCTGCAAAGATAGGTACTCCCTCTCTAAATGGTTCCGGCTTCTGTTAGATTCTAGGTTGATCTTCACCGGTGTCCGTAAGTCTAAACATGTTGTCCCACCTTACAATTTAATTGTACCTTTTATATTACAGTTAATAAGAATTTATTATTTGGAAACTATTGTGACTGCATTAAAAACTTCACTGGTGTGGTGTGAGTTTTGTGGACACACTGGACTACTGGAGTGGAGGATGTACCTCATTGCATGAATTAAGTTTCAGTGCCTGTATGTGATCTCCATACTAGTAGACCTAGCTACATGCTATTAGCCATTTCGTGTTAAGGAGGCACAACGCTGTCCTATTTGTTGGGTCAGATAAATCATAACCAACCAAATGAATATCAATATCATAGTAAAATAATGACTTCTTCGACTGGCTGGATGGTCATTCTACTAGTGAGCCATCCTGATTTGTTGGTCTAGGAATATCCTAGTCCCAACTTTACACAAGGTTTTGGTTGTTCAAGCCCACATGAATTATATTAAATGCCTTCCAAAGATTCAGCAGACAGGGCTAATACTTCATCTTGGTGTAGTTTTCATTAGACCTGTGTAAAGACTAAACTTCCTCAAAGTATGTTATGAAGTCTGGATACCAATAAGATGTTTTTTAACTTCTTACCAGATATCTTGATATATTCGAACGTATGAGTAAGCATGCGGTTCTTGTGAGATTATGTGCAGGTAATACAAAGATAATGACCTTGTTACTTTCAAGGGGTGCACGCGTTGATGTTGCAAGTAGGACTGGCACTGCCCTTCAAAGGGCTGCTAGTTGTGGTCATCGAGGTGCCGTTAAAGTGTTGTTGGATCACAGTGCAAATGTAAGTTGGGTTCTTCTGCTGGTATTAAACAGTTTTTGACTGTAAGGTAGTCGATATTTAGAATGTCAGCTTCAAAACATACCAAGTTACCAACTTCCTCTTTCTCTAACCTTATGCAGTTTATTTTTAATTGTAAAAATTATTAGGACAGTTATCTCTATTTAAGAGCAGCTTATGGTACCTGCTTATACTTAACTAAAGTGAAATTTTACAGACTTTCTTTTACTATGCAGCCCAATGTTGTTACCTCTCAGGGTATGCTTAGACCACTAATGTCGGCGATTCTTGGCAAGTCATGGGAAACTATGGAACTTCTACTACAGGTTACAAAATTTCTAAACCTTCTGGTGGCACAATGTTTTATTGTTTACTTAAACCAAGGCAAGTTTTGGAAGTTGTAGCTCTATGTTCCTTCATAAGTTAGAAGAGGCAACTACGATTTGTGTTCTGATATGTTTGTGTGCGAGTTTGTATCGTTGAGAATTTTCACCATCTTCTTTTTTTACTAGTATCTATCCGGGTTTACCTCATTGTATTAATGCTGGTTTACAATCCCAATCTCTGGCACCGCAACCCACAAAATTTGCATTGATATTAACGTTTGACCAATTAGTTATTAATTCTGCATTAATGCTAATTTATAAACCTAAAATAATTCTGCATTAATGTTAATACCAACAAAGTTTGCAAACATTTGGCAACTGTGTGATATTATGGCGATCAACGATCTTAAATTTCAGAGTTGACTATTTAATTTCCGACTGAAAAAGTTGATGTAAAAGAATTCCAGTTTTAAATTCTTTTTCCGAAACGGTGTCTCAGTTACTTTTTATTTCTTGTTTTTTGTATCAGTAGGTCGTCATCGCTTAATTAGTTTCTCACAGATGAGGCCTGTCATTAGTTGTGCTTTTCTTATTTGACCTTGTAGAAAGCCGTTTCTATGTGGTCCACCTCAATGAGGTGAATTGGTTATAGCGTTTCTCTGGTTAACCTGGTGTCGAGGCATAAACCTGTCTGCTTTTTGTGAATAAAGCTTGCAGTTCTACCATGAGTGTTACTCTTATTTCTTGTTATGAGCTGCTAACAAGACCAGTTACTAAAATTTGTTGTCAGCCAGTCTATTCTCTCTTCTTCTTTCTTTCTTCTTACTACATGGTATCTTTTGTCAAGTTTTTCAGGTATTAGTAAACTGTTTCCATTGTATGTGCAACTAGACTTGTCCAATTCCTTTTATTTTTCTAGTACTTTTTTATGCCTGATCATTCATCTCTCTTATATTATATTTTCTTGTTGTTCAAGCTCTTAGAATTATTATGAAATTCTGAACAGAAACCAAAATGTTAGTATGGACTATGGAGCCATATAATTCTTATGGACCATAATAGCGGGGTCATAATTCTGCAGTTTTGGAAACACAATCAGGCTTACTACTTGCATTCTCGAAACTACATGTTTCTGTAATTTTTTCACATCCCATTATCTTCTGGAAGATGTAATAATGTATTGATGAAATTATCTCCAGAATAGTTTGCTGATTTCATTGGGCAAGTCTGTTTAGATAGTAGCTTTCTGTAAGCTCTCTAAGCCCTTTGCTCATCTCTTCTTGTATCTTTCGAGGGTGGTTTGTTGGCACCCTTTCTTATCTATTCTGGTTTTTGCCTTTTCTGAACTATCTCCAGAATGTATCATATATATATATATATATATGCACCTTTCATAGCTTTTGTGTCCTGGAACATGTAATAAATTTTTCTATTCTCATATATATAGGCAGGCGCTGACCCAAATGCTGTATCATGTGGAAGTACACCTTTGATATTTGCAGCAAGGAATGGACGTGTAGATGACATCAAGCGCTTACTGGAAGCTGGTGCAGATCCAAATTATACAATGAATGTACGGATGTATTTAGCTTTAATATTTTGCTCAATGTTTCTTCAAATTTTGGCATCTGTTTCATATCTAAGTATGAGGATTAGTTCATATAACTTATTCATATTTAAGTACGTTTTGTCTCCACATATAGCTGAGTATGCAGGTCCATGCACCTTCTTCATGAGTTTTGTACCTGATCACTAGTGTGAGGATTAGTTCTTCACCTGTGTTTGATTCCTTTGATAGTTAATGTTCCTAGTCTATTTCATATCTATGTCAAGGCTATCGAAGCAAATACTTTATAAGATTTCACAAGTGCTTTGAACCTTATTGCATTAGAACTATAAGTAGCATGTTTGTTCAGTACAAAATTTCTTGCTATGTGACATCCAGTTTCTTATCTAATTTGGTTCTGTTTCGTCGCAGGCAGGGCTGACAGCATTAGAAATTGCCGCTATTGAGTGCAACCATCCAATTGTTCGGGTTCTTTTTCCTGTGACATCTCGCATTCCAACTTATCCTGATTGGAGCATTGGTGGACTAATGAAGGATGTAAATTCTGCTGCAAACAAAACACAGGTATGGAGTTTATATCATACGTGCCCAATGTGTTGTCTAACTTGGTTTCGTTTCCTTTCACGATTACTTAGCAAATGGGCTCTTCTATCTTCTTTTCGTATTAGTGAAAATCATTGACAGCTTCATCTTTCCCATCCACCAGTTCTTCTACCTCTAGGGGCTTCCCTTCTTTTTCGCCTCCACTGTGAGTTATCATGTTTGTAATCCTACTTTTTGTAAACCCCCAGGTTACTGAAAAAATAATAATAAGCCGTTATACTAATAATGTTCTTGGAAGCAATTATGACGCCATAAAAAATTGCTCATAACTACATACTAATCTTGCTATGTGGTATTGCCTCTACTAGTCAACTACCTATGGAGCATGCCGGAGAGTTTGAGGCTTGTTTACTTCATAAGTTTTTTACAAAACATTGAAGTTCTTGAACTATTTACTGTCTCTCACAAAATAATTTGTATACACAAATTCTAAACAACATGCACACAGGCTAGCCAACGGCTGTGGCCCACTTTATAGAAGGCCAGTCTCAGGCTGAAGCTAAGGCTAGGCTTCTAGCTTGAGTTGTTAGCATGCCAGGTCAGCTATTGCTGTTACTAGACAAGCCAACTTGTTTGACGCATCTAGTTATGGTGCACCATACTAATTTCTATCATCTCATATATCATATGCGTGTATGCATTCACGACTAATTCTGTAGGTTTATAAAAAAAATTAAATTTGATGTGTATTCATGAAAAAATTGGAAAATCTTTGGCAGAGGGTAGTCCATGCCGAGGAGAAATTCCATCAGGCAAAATCGAAAGGAAGAGATGCATTCCAGGGAGAACAGTATCTTATGGCAGCTCATTGGTTTCAAGAGGTAGTTTTCGTTCTATGAAATCCTTTGCACTTTATGCAGCTGTCAGATATCCATGATGGTTATTGGACAAGAATCTATACAGCTTATAAGTTCTGTTGCTAGATGTTATTTGGTATTTAAATTCTGAGTAATTTGGACATTTTTTTCCTTACGTTTTACTTATATACTCTTTGATCATTACTTATATACTTATATACTCGTATTCCGACCTTCCTTCGTCTTTGTGGCATGTATGTCTGTGTAAATTAGCAATGGTAACTCATTAGATTAACACGAAGTATATTTCTTTGCTTCATCACTGAACTGCTCACTTTCACGTAAACATACGAGCATCTAGGGTGTGGATAACTTTTTCTTTGTGTGCATTTCTTTTATATCTGTTGATTTTCATTTATCATTCGTTTAATGATCTCGAATTTTACAATTAAAATTTTGAGTCTCGTGTTTGGTGTCTTCCTCTAGTTCTTTTGATTGATTTTGACATCTAATTATACCTGGTTCTGGTGTTCTGGTAGCGTATGGAGTACCTATAGGAAGAAATATATGTCAATGACCGTGGATACTTTTGATATACTGAGTTGATTACTCAACATATTTCCTTTTTTGTTGATTACTTTGATGATTTAGTCTTTTTTGTAATGGAAACACAGGCCTTGGCTATTTCTCCAAAAGATGCAGCTGTATTATCCAACTTGAGTGCCTGTTATGCATGTCTGGATGATGGAATAGAAGCGCTTGACTATGCCACTAAATGCATGTATGAAAGGCCTGAATGGCCTAAGGCTCACTATAGGATGGGTGTCGCTCACAATATACTGAAAGTATGTACCTTCCCGCTATTTCCTTACTCCAGTAGGCACTAAACAATATCCCTTTTCAAATTTTTGCTTGATTTTTTTGCCAGAGGTACAATGATGCATCACTTGCCTTCAAGAAGGGTGTGATGCTCGACCCGGAAAACAAAGAGCTTAAAGATGCGTACATGTAAAGTTTTTATACCTTCATCTCCAACATCAAGAACCCTGATATGATATTTTCCAGCTTTACTGATCTAGTTTGTTTCATACTAATATAGTTTTGTATCTTTAACAGGGAAGCTATCATGGCTAGAATGACCTATCTCCAAGAGTCCAAAGTGTAAGAAGATAACTGAAAAATGTGGAGATGAAAGCATTAAAATGACGAGAAGATTTTCACATGGGAACAAATTCTGTAAATGAAGTATTCTAGAAGACATTAGTTGGTAGCTGAAGTATACTGCTAGTTTATAAAGGATGGTAAAAGTTTAATCAAACTAACCCAAATATGATCTGACGAATTTCATCTTTTGAATTCCTAGGTTTGTGAGTTCCTAGGTTTGTGATTTGGGTGCCACTTACCACTGAGGAGTGACATGTTGGACATATGATATGTGGTTTATGAATTCTTTTAATCCTTGCGAAGGTTAAAACTTTTGATGTGCAAGTTTAGTTGGTACCACGTATCAGTTTGCATTTCCTCGTGATACTGACTGCAGCTTCCATTGGCTTTTTTTTTTTTAGCTGGGAAAGTGAGTACCGGAAATTTGTAGTACCATAAGAATTAGAAACCTAGATGATGATGATGAATTGAAACTTAGGTTATTCCCTTTTTCCTTGAGAGAGAAAAGCCAAATCTTGGCTATATAGTTCGACTGCTGAGTTAATTGAAACCTATGACCATCTATGAGTTGTCTTTTTACAGAAGTTTTTATTAGAACGTAAATATGCACATTTACTCAACAAGAGGGAGAATCTTTAAACGAGTGTTGATCATTTTTCCGGTACTTATTTTCTTGCTATCGATTCTAATTGTTCATTAGAAAAAAAAGAAGAAGAGGTTGTAGCATAGTTAGAGCAATTCCCATGGCAATCAACAAATATTTTTTGTTGTTGAGCCATGTGGATGACAAGTTTTTGCATTATGGGAAACCCAAGGCATCAAAATTTTGGAGAAATTGGGTTTCAGTGAAAGATGGTGTCAGCTAGTAAATCAGTGCATCTCAACAGCTTCAATTTCTATACTTCTCAATGGCTCTCCAATTGAAACTATGATCCCAACCAGAGGTCTAAGACAAGGTGACAGTCTATCACCCTATCTCTTCATCATCTGCATGGAAGGATTCAGTAGAATGATACAACATGAAGTAGAGAAAAAGAACATTAACCCAGTCTACCCAGCCAGAGGAAGTCTCCCAGTTTCCCACTTATTCTTTGCAGATGACTGCATCCTATTCTCCACGGCAAAAAGAAGCTCCATTGAAAGCCTCAAAAATGTTATTCAAAAATTCTGCACAGTCTCAGGGCAAATGGTTAACCTAAATAAATCTAGCCTTCACTTCAGCAAGAGACTTAGTGATGATTTAAAAACAGATGTACGTCAAGTGTTGAGAATGAACTTAATGCCTCTTGAGGAAAAGTATTTGGGAATAAACTTATTCATTGGGAGGGCAAAAACAAAATGTTTCAGCAACATCCAAGAAAAGATGCAGAGAAGGCTCCATCAATGGCAAGTTGGTATGGTCAATCAGGCAGGCAGAAGCACACAAATTCTATCTGTTACAAACTCTATGGCCCAATTTCAGATGGGATGCTTCATTCTCCCTCAAACAACAATAAATCAATTAGAAAATACTCAAAGAAAGTACTGGTGGAACAAGAACAATGGGAAAGGTCTGTATTTCATTTCGTGGAGTGATATTTCCATTCCCAAAAGATGGGGAGGTCTTGGCTTCAAAAACTTAAAGGCTTACAATGAAGCAGCTATCACTAAACTGGCATGGAGGCTTACTCAAGAAAAAGACAAAGAATGGACCCTCATCTTAGAAGCTAGATACTTCAAACATGCTAATCTCCTCCAAGATGATATCTCGACAAGGGCACCGTAACTGGAAGAGCATCCGCAAAGGTCCGGAATGGGTCAAAAAATTCCATATCCGGCTGATTGGAGATGGCAAAAAGTTTATGCTTTCGAGACAATTGGATTCAAGGTCATACAAATCGAGAAGTCCAACAAAATTTCAATGATGGAGAAGGTATCCCTCTTCATATGAAAGTTGCTTGATTTTTTTGACAAATCACACAAAGAGCTGGAATGTGGATCTTCTCAAAAACTACTTTACCCAAGATCGAGTGGAAAAAATTTTAAATATCAAGCCATCTACTCGGATGGGGATAAAATTCAATGGTCTTTGACTAGCGGTGGAATTTCACATTAACTCAAACATAAAGCCATCCTTTGTGAGCACAACCAAAATCTCGAGAAATAAGGAAGAAGAAGCCAAATTTTGGCTTGGATTATGGCATCTCGAGAATTCCACACAAATGCCAATTGTTCTTATGGAAACTAGCTCAAGATATTCTCGCCCTCTAATCAAAGATTGGCTAGACACTCCCAAGTTCAAGATAGGAGCCTTGTAAAGATGCATGTATGGAGAGGAATCTACTACTCATATGCTCATTCAGTGCACCTATGCTAGAAGTGTTTGGAATGCTATATCTCAAGATATTGCTCAAGAAATAGCCAATATTCAGAACATTCAACAGTGGGTAAAATCTTGGAGTAATACGGATTTAAGTATAAACTTCAAGAAGCAGACAACTATCAACCTCATTGTGATCACTCTGTGGTTCATATGGAAGGTAAGATGTGAACTAGTGTTTGACAACAAAAGAAGTTCTACCAATAGCCTAACTCACAGAATTAGAGATTATTGCAAGGAAAATAAAATTCAAACTGACAATCATCTAAATCAGTTGCAGGTGTTATGCAATAATCCTAATAGAACTGAAAGGAGGAAAACTAACATAAATAGATGGAACCCTCCCCAAAGAGGATGGATAAAAATCAATATTGATGCTTCTGTTTTACCTGGTAATAATATTGCTGGAATTGCTCTAATTATCAGAGATTTTGCAGGTCAATTGGTGGAAGCCTGGACAATGGTAGAAAGAGTGAGGGATGTTTCCCAAGCAGAAGCTATTGCAGCCTTAAAAGCTCTCCAATGGATTTATCAACTTCAAATGAAGAATGTAATAGTGGAAGGTGATAACAAAAAAGTTATGGACAGCATAAATGGTCACTGCAATGTCTCTCCTTGGGAAGATGGTAATATTATTAGAGAATGTCAGCATCTAGTTCTTTGTTTAGGAAGTGTTGTTGCATGTTTTAGGAATAGGAAATGTAATCAAGTGGCAGATCTGCTTGCCAAGTTTGCTAGGAACAATCTTTGTTGTAGGAAGTGGAGTGGTAATCTTCCCGTGTGTGTCAGCGCTAAGATTGAGTTAGAGAAAATATCATGTACTGTGTAACTTTGCCTTTGGGCTTTCTCAATGATAATCTTTGTGCTTTTTCTTTCAAAAAAAAAAAAAGGGAAACCAAGGCATAATAAGAGTTGGATCCCACTAATTATTTAATTAATAAAAAATAAACCCTAAATATAATAACCCAGATTTGGAGAGAAAATGTGAGGGGCACGCTGGCGTTTTTGCTTCAACTTCAACCGTCCAGTTTCTCTATCAAGCGCGCGTAAGATCTTAAACCTCACTCAAAAACCAATAATTTTACTGATTTGACCATCTATTTTTCATGTTTGTTGAGTCCGTAGTGGGGATAAAATGAACAAATTTCTCATGTTTGTTGAGTCCATAGTGGGGATAAAATGAACAAATTTCATGTTTATTAAGTCATAGGAACTGCTTTCAAGTTCGTCACATCAATATCTGGAGATGATTTTATCTTCTTGGTGTGTTTTTTTTCGTGAGCAAATCTAGTTCGAGTAAGAAATCCAAGGTAGGCTAAAGCCAAACCAATCCATGGATCGAAATTTGAAAAATAAAGTCGAAAAATATTAAGGCCGGCCAACTGATGGCCTTGCCTGGGTGAACCCCACCTACCGACGTGGCGCTGGACCTCACCTAACGACGTGGTGGACCTGGTGGTGATGGTGAGTCACTTCCCGCTCAAACTCCCAACAAAACCACTCTCATTTCCATTTTCATCTCTGACACTAGAAAACCTCAAAGAAAACCCTAAATTGGTGAGCTCTGGATGTGGGTTTTCTTCCTCTGTGAAAAAAACGATTTCTCTTGTTTAGTGTTATATCCCGGCATCACAAAATTCTCCCGCCTTCTTTTCCCTCCATATCCCCCTATTGGTTATAAAACCCGTCGATGGAATCGCCTCACTGAACCATGATGAATCATTATTCTGCCAAGACTAGAGGAAAAAAATCAAAAATAAGAGAAGGAACGAATTGATCAGGTATGATTTTTATACATCTTTTTCTTTACCGAGATTATATTTCACATTATTGTGTTTGCATACTTGGTAGACTGGTAGTTTTCTGCTGAACAAAAAAATCTTGAGTTTAATTTGTTTGATGAAATGTCAAAAGAAAAATATCATTATCGCCAATAACCGGCTCTAGAATCTTGAATCAATTGTTCTAGCTTACTAGTGAGGTTCCACCAGTCTCTTTGTGATTACATAATCTGTGTCCAAGGTTGTTTCAAAACCCCATCCTTTATGATTTTTTTCTTCTTTTGAACTTGAATTCTGCATGATGCCAATAATGTTAACACCGACTATTAAGTGTTTAATCATTGATTTTGGATTTATTTTCACTTTCACTTTCGAAGAAGAAGCTATGTTACGACATTGTGATACCGATTCTTAACATAGTTTAGTTTAGTTAGTTGCGCCTACTGCTAGTACTTCTTAATTCAGTTTCAATTTCTAATCCTAAAAACGCTAAAACATTGGTAAATAAACCTCTTTTTACTTAGAGTAACTGTATACAATTTGATTGGATCTCAAGAGGTATGACTTCTACGTTGTTGAAATTTTAGTAGATTTTTGATTCTTTGCTAAATTTCAGTGCTTGAAGTTGTCCGGTAATGTCCGTCTTGTATAGTTTGAGTTGTGGATAAAATTTATTTTTAGGTTCATTATTCATCGACGGTGATAATAATTTTGTTTTAATTTTACTTTTGTGTTTATACCGATGTGCTTGTCGAGTTTTAGCCAATCATTCGTTGGACCATCTCCAGTATTAAAGTGAGGTTTACTACTATGTGTTCAAGGTGACATGTTACTTATTGTCTAACATAAAGTCACCTACTCGATTAGTTACATGAGCAAGGTTGTATAGAAAGATATGGAATTTCATAGGAGTAGAAAAATTAATAAAGGTTTTAGTGATCATCCTGCATAAGTGTAATTACAAGAGATAGACTGATCAACCTAGACACCGGTAAGAAGAACAACTAGATGCAAAAATAGGAAACATGGACAAAGATTGGTCAATAAGAATGTAAGTTTTGTTTGATTAAACAAAAACTTTTGTAACTTTACCTTCAAGGTTACTATTTTTACTAGGTGTTGTATTCCTTGACACCTTGTTCTTCCGCTGAAGTCTGTAACTTGTGATATTCATTAATACAATCATGCCAATTTTTAAGCTTTGCAGAACTTCATTTATGTGTATAAAACTTGGTTGATTTTGCGAAAAGAAGCACGTGATTTCACCTGCCTCATAATAATCTGTTAAGAAAGCATCATGCTAGTATCGTGATTGGCCTTTTTTTCTTACTTCACAACTTTCCACTTTCAGTAAGAGTAGGAGGAGAACAAAAAGTTTAAGAACAAGAGTCGTGAAGTACTGAAAGTCCACACCTGTTGAGATAGAAGAGGAAGTAAATTTGCATCAATATGCATACTTGTACCGAGAACAGTCTCCCCTCAGAAATTATCATAGAAATACTTTCTCGCTTGCCCACTGATTCAGTCTTGCAGTGCAGAAGAGTATGCAAAACGTGGCGACGCCTAATTCATCATCATTCCTTTGCTAATAAGCATCTACATCAATCATTACAGCTTCATGGTAATAGTAGCTCAAATCATTCTTCTCTTATTGCTTCCAAGGTAGGTTCCGGTTTTCTTTTCTGCTTTGCATTTACACGGGAAAATGGGTGCCAAGTTTATTATGGAGAGTACAATGACCGGCCTAATACAAAACTTAGAAGGATCAACCAGCCTCCGGCAGTTCATCAGTCAATCATTGGCTCATGCAATGGGTTAGTTTGCTTTCCTAAAGACGGTTATGGACCTCATAATAATTGGCATTATGATCATGAACCTACCTATATATGTAATCCTATCACCAATGAGTGCGTGAGTTTTCCAGGACTGTTTCTTGCATTTGAGAAAAAGTTATGGTGTGTGGTTTCGGTTACCATCAATCTCTTAACAATTACAAAATTGTTAAAATCTACTACATTCAGAATGGATCCTTAGGGCAGGTCCATGTATATACACTTGGTAAAGGAAATCGTTGGAGGGACTTGGGAGAAGCTCCTTACTCATTGCGACACACTTGGCAGAGTCGTTCTGATGATTGTTCTCCATTTGGTACATTTGCAAACGGAGCTCTTCATTGGCTTGATATGGAACAAAAGATTGTTTCCTTCGATTTGGCAGAAGAGAAGTTTTACTTGCTCCCACCACCTCCTTTTGTCCGTGATGCAAGTGTGAGGAACTATTTTAAACTTCAGGTTCTGGGAGGATGCTTGTGTTTTATTCATCAAAAGCGAGATATATTCTTAGACATATGGTTCTTAAGGAAAAATGGAGAACACAGTTGTTACAACGTGAATGAGCAGGATTACGACTTATTGAGCTGGATCAAGGAGTTCAGCATACCAACTAAAAGTGAGGCAGTGCCCTTTGCCCTTACAAACGGTGGTCATGTCCTACTACACTACAACTCTGGTGTCTTCTGTTATGATCCAGAAACTACTGCAGTATCGGATATTCTTATAAGTAACAACTTTTATCGTGTACTTCATGTAGTTCCTCACATGAACAACTTGGTTTCGCTGAAAGGTCTGAACAAACAATATTGGGATAAAAAAAGATACGATGTTAATCCAGCTCCAAAGGATATCTTTATTAAACAACGGAGGAAGGGTGATGGAGAGATTGATGTTAATCCAAGTCTTACTATGTCTCAATATTTGGGTAAGCAGGCGGTATCTCCTATACAGGCTATTGATGGCGATCTCAACAAGTTTATTCCTATGACAGTTGGGTTGGAGGCCTCTCATTCGAGCAAAGTGGCGGATGGAAATGTTGGTGGTTCGAGAAAAAGGAAGGAAAAGTCACTTAACTGCAAGTCACATTGCTCTGACAGATCAGAGAAGCGAGCTAATTCTCCCCAAGAGTTGGACTGTTCTGATGAAAACAGTCCCCTCAGCCATCTTTCAAGCCGTTCTATTCACGAGGTATATATACACACACACATGTTACTTTTCATTTCCTTTGTATACCATTTAACTTTACTTACTGTCCATGCCTTCTTTGTCTAATCTTCAAGGGTGGAAGTGGTGTTGGTGGTTCAAAGAAGATTGTTGTGGAAGTTGAGGAATTTTCAGATAATGATGAGAATATTGGAGGAACTTCTAGAGAAGTGAGCGTCACATTGCCTCCGATGCGTGCGCCTAAACGACATAGGGATGGTTCGGACATGAATGACCGGGGAAGGGAGAAATCTGGCCGTGAACCTGATAGAGCCCGTGGTCCATATGTCGGGCAACCAAGAGAAAGAGGCAAAGGTAGTTCACACGATCGCCCACTTCCTGAGTATACTGCTCCTCAATCATGTCCACCAAATTTTCTTATGGTAGCTGGGTTTCCTGTATTACCTGAGTACAAAGACTTGTATACTCGAGTGATAGCCTCCAAAGGGCACATGGCCTCCGACACAAAGGTTAAATCGATGTCCATACAAGCCACCATGGTAACCGAACTTTTGGAGACGATTCAGCAAATGAGGGAACTCTCTAGTCGAGATGTGACCTCCACCAACTTACAACAATGGCGTGCAACAGTTGATACCGCTTCCGCTATGGATTTTCACGTGTCATGGTTGGATGATCAACTTCACCTTCTTGAGTCTAAAATTTGTGACGTTGAAGAACTAAAGGCGACGAAGCGTAGTCTGGAAGCAGAAGTCAGAGGTAGTGAGAAGAAGATCTCTTTACTTCGCTCCAAGATGGAAGAGGCGAGACGTGCATACGAGGCCGCTAAGGTAGAAAAAGCTGAATTGATTGCGAAGGTGGGTACAGTGAAAGCTAGCCTTGCTTCATTTGAAGCCAATAGTCAAGCGACTACCTCTTTGTCAAATTCGGCACTTGGTTCATGTTTAGGACTCTAGGTACCCCACATCAATTCTCTCTGGAATTACGATCTGTTTCTGTTGAAATTTGCTTAATGTGTTAGTTTTCTTAGATTTGGTTAGTCTTACTTAAGTTTGTGATAGTGCTTCTGTTTGGAGGCGTTTGAGGGGATACATTATGATATTTCATTTCTTTTCTCTTTTTTTGGAATTTTTTTCTTTTTTCTTTTCTAAAAAGTATCAAAATAAAATGCCTACAAATATGAGGTTTGATGATTTTGATGATTTTGATAGCCAACGACCCTTAAAAAAGAAAAACACAAGTGAACAACCCCAAATCCAACTTCGACTGGAGGCACCGAAGTACATAAGGATATAACCTCGTAGGATCAAGTTAGTTCGATGTGTTTCCTCATAGGACCTCGCGTGACCGCCTCCCCCGGAGCCGGGATGATTTCCATTTTCATTTCTGCGCCGTGAAACCACCGGGATCCGTGCACTTTGTAGGCATCTTCTTCAATAGCATAGCCGACGCACTCTCGCCAACTTTAGTAATTTCATTATCAAGCAACCTATCCTTCTTGATGCATAATTCCTTCATGAACTTGGCATACCTTGGAATTGTCTTAATGGCCTCAATGAATGGTATGTTGATTTCAATCTTTTTGAAGATATCCATAAGTGCCTTGTCTTGAGCTTCTTTCTTGGATTTAGCAAAACGACTAGGAAAAGGAGGTGGAGTAGTGAAAGTAGAAACCGGTTCCTTGGATTGGTCGTTTGGTGTGGAGTTCTCCTTTGGTGCGGCTTCCTCCTTATCTTTGACTACCTCTTCAATAGCTTCTTCATGATGACTTGGACCCTCCACTTGTCTTCCACTTCTTAAAGTAACCGCATTAACATTCTCTCTTGGATTCACAAATGGTTGTGAGGAAAGTTTTGTGGATGCTTGAGATTTTAATAGGTTCACATCGGTCGCCAATTGTCCCATTTGAGTTTGTAAATCCTTGATAGCCGAATCGGTCTTTTGTTGATTTTGTTGAAACAATGACGTAATACCTTGCATCATGACATTAAGCTTATCATCTATTGAAGATCCTTGTTCCTTCACTTGAGGTTGAAATTGTTGAGAACCACCTTGTTGTTGAGGTTGGAAACGTGATTGTTGAAAACCACCTTGTTGCGCATATGGATTAGGAGCCGCCGCTTGCTTGTTTGCATAACTAAAGTTAGGATGATCCTTCCACCCGGGATTATAGGTATTGGAGTATGGATCGTACCTTGGCCTTTGATTTGGATATAAAGCATTCACTTGTTCGGTCTCACCATCCGGAATAATTACCGCGGCCATCCTTTGAATCATTATCTCCATGTTACTCATCCTTTGATCAAGATGTGATGAAGAATCACTAACTTCATGCACTCGCCTAACCATTGGTTCATCCCTTGTGTAGAATTGTTGCGAGTTTGCCGCCATACTTTCAATCAACTCTCTAGCTTCGGTCAAAGTCTTGTTCATTAGTGCACCACCACCCGCAGCGTCAAGAAGAGACATATCACTTGGGTGAAGAGCTTCATAGAAGTATTGGAGTATCATAACGTCACTAAATTGATGGTGTGGACAGCTTGCCACCAACCTCTTGTATCGCTCCCAACGTTCATACAATGATTCTCCCACTTGTTGTTTCAATCCACAAATCTCCTTGCGAATTTGAGTAGCTTTGGATGCGGGAAAATATCTCTCGAGAAAAGTTTCTTCATCCCATTCCATGTTGTGATACTTCCTAAGGTAAATAATATAACCATTCCTTAGCATTGCCCGCCAAAGAAAACGGGAAAGCTTCCATCCGCATTAGTCTCCCGGTGGAAGCATGGCCATAACTATGGCATAGAAGTCCATAAGATGTTTGTTTGGGTCCTCATTCACCATGCCATGGAACTTTGGTAACTCTCTAATCAACCCCGCTTGATCTCGAAGGTTGAGTTAGTTTGGATACACCATTGTTGTGTATCAAGCTTGTGAGAAGCTAGGTCCTTGAGTGTACGTTCACCATTGTTTCTTCCTCTTTGTCCGAATCACTTGATGAAGAAGGAGGAAGTGGAGTGTTAATCGCTCGAATGAAATCCTTTAGTTGAGTGCTTGGGATCGAAGACGTATTGGACTCGGTCTACCCCCTTTAAGCATTCACCAAAGGTATACACCTGAAACAAGATTCTCAAAAACTAAGTTAGATACGGTAAAGAATCTAACAAAGCAAGAATAAAGCAAAAAGAAAAATAAAAACAACTAAAAATCGCCCGTTGCTCCCCGGCAGCGGCGCCAAAATTTGATGCGTGTCGTAACCACAACAAATTAATCAAGATATTTCCACCTAATTAACAAGTAATATAGTGTAGTCAAGTTCGTTCCCACGAGGAGCAAGAGATTCTAGTTGTAAAATTGTCACGAAAAGGGGGGGATGTATAAAGCAAAAGAAAATAAACAAAGCAATTAAAAGATAAAGTTGAAAGCAATAAGAGAGACAAGATCAAGGAATCATTCTTCGTTGCAAAACAATGATTAAAGTTATGTTCTTTTCTACTTGTTATTAGTCACAGATTATCACCAACCGTAGGATAGCGGTCCGCTTAGCTAGCCCCAAAATCCCTAATTTCACCGAGTAACAGTCCGCTTAGTTATCGATTCTATTCAAAAGAACCACCACGAGGTTCGCTTACAAGATGTAATTCCTGAATGCATTAAGATCTATGAATTTAGGTTTAGTACTAGTAGTTAAACTCGGTTCGCTTGGTCCACTTTCTAGCGTTGTTTTTACACACAATCGCTCCACGGAATCCCTCCGCAAGGTCTCGTGTTTTCTACTTGTGTAAAGTGTCGAGAACGATTACGTATTCCCTAACTTATACTAGATATAGATCAATTGACAAATCAATTTAGCGTGCACTCCAAACAATCTATCAATCAATCATGAATGAATAAACATTCCTATTAGTAAAAACAATCGATAATCATGTGAAAAATCTCAAGATAGAATTGAAAACAAAAACTTAAATCATATATTAAGAACTAGGAATTCATCCTCAATCAATTAATAAAATTAGCTACTCATGTTTTTGAAATTCACACAAATAATAATTAAAAGGAGAATTTTCAAGAGTTCACACAAATAATTAAAAAGAAGAATTTTTTTGAAAACAAAAACACAAGTGTTGTGTGTGTAGAGAGGTGTGTAAAAGATGTAGAAAACTTCTCTATTTATAGGCTTCAATATTCTCCAACTCTTCCAAGGAATAGAATCCTTTTCCTTTAGCAATTCAACTTCCAAATCCAAGCTTTTCTCAACTCTTCCACCTTCTCTTTCCAAATTTGAGCCAAATTCTCCATCCAATTCCTAGTCCAAGTCTTCACACCCCATGAGAGAAGTCCATAGAAAATTCTGGAATTTTTGCTCGCCAGGAAAAGCGGGATTGTGGCCGGAATCCGGCCGGAATAGTCGCCGCCACCGAAAATTCTCTGCCGGTAAAGGTATATTCCGTCAGTCCACCGTAGGACTAATGGTCAAACGGGTCAACCGTCAGTCAACCGTTAGTCAACGGGGTCAAAGAGAAGGAGTGAGTCGGGGCAGAGTCGACACGAGTCGACTTTCTGTGTGGTCGACTCGTCGGAGGCGAGATGAGTTAGATCGGTTTACGGATCGGTCATCGGACTCACCGAGTCGACTCGCGAGTAGAGAATTTGACAAGTTTCCTCTGTTTCTCGGCATTCCTCGGCCAACTTGAGGCCGATTTTAGTCTTCTCCCGTAACAAGCCTACACATACATCTATTTCATTCTTCGGTGTGGCTTTCTGCTATACAAGCACTTTCGGCTCGGTTGTTTCGTTCTATCTCGCACTGCAACATCAACCCAAAGATCACCATCTCTTCTAAATAAAGCATAATCGATTCACAACCAAAAGTACATCAACTTCAATTAGCCACAATTTTACCATTAACTCATCGAAGATTCAACCGCAACATCTTCTCTATCTCAATTCGGCTTCAACGACCCATATGTCATCAATTCGACCTCCAATTTCTACCAGTTCCAACCCAATGTTTCCCTGTCTCTCTATTCACAATTTACGCCTCCATACGAACTCCAATTTCTACTCATTTTTCCCGATCTCGCCTCAAATGGGTTTCACAATAGTGGCTCTATCTCCTTCTTCCCCGAGTCTTTTCAATCGAAACCCATTATCGATTCCACAAAGAACAAAATCTTCTTCATCTCCACAAAGTGAAACCTTAAATCAACACCTTCATCACGTACTCAACTCGAGTCTACTTCATCTCCTCCTTCCAATCGATGCAACATCAACACCCACGGTACCTCCTTCATAAGTTCTTCAACATCGCCACCAACAACAACTCTCTAATCGATCTCACCACGGACTCGAATCGATCTCGCTCAACCAACAAACCTATTAATCGAACCCAATAAATGACCTCGGTTCCTTCTCGATTCAATTCTCGATCTCCTCTCACCGTGCTAACACTCTAACCCATTCAATCTCTGTCTAATCTCTCTCGATCTCTGGTTTCATCAGCTCTCATTCTTCTCGATTTCTCTCGATGCTTAGGGCTGCGCTTATGTATCTTGTTTTCATGTTCGGGTGTGAAAAAAATGATTGAAATGAATTTCTCGAGTTTAGGTTTGGGGTATGAAAGTCATGGCGGATTCGGGCATGGATCCGGGTATGGTTAGGGTATGGAACAGGGTATGGATGGATGGGCTTAGGTTAGGGTATGGGTGGATTCAGACATGTGGGCTTGGGTATGGGTCAGAGTTTAGGGTGTGGGTGGATTCAAACACCCACCATAAGTACATCCCACTTGTGCTATTCTCACTCCCTTCTTTTGGATAAGGGACACCTCTTTGACCTCCCCTTAACTATTATTGTCCTTCCTTCAGTAATTTGAGTCACCCCTTAACCTTGGCTGGGCTCCATATAGTATTCCCTCCTTGGTGAAATGACAATTTTACCCTTTTGCTAAAATACGGTGATTTCTTCTCCTTTTCCTCCGTGTAACTCCATAGTAGCTATAAAACTCAAAACAAGCGTAAAATACATAATTTACAAGAAAAATAGCAAAGAAAGCATAAACAATAGATAGTAAATAGGATGTATTCTACACCCTATCATTAACCATACCGGAGGGCGAATTAGGTGCTGTATAGATATTCGGTAGTAGAATTGTGATCACCCATAGTGGAGACTACCCATTTTACATCAAGCGAGGCACCGACCTTCGGTTTTGTGACTTTCTAGAAAAGTCATTAGAGTGTGTGTCACCGTACGTCAATTCCGGGTAGGAATGGTGAGCTACCCAACTTCGCACCACTTTCAAAGACTATTTTTGATCTCTTGAGTGCTAATTTTGTCAATCATGAGGGTGACGTTTAAAGATGAAAACTCCTTCTAAATATCGATTTGCGATTAGCATCACTCTCTCTCCCTCTCAACAACATCAACACATTCATAGAAACACATCATCGTCAGCAAGCGGAGCATCAACAGAATATTTGAAGAAAAGTTGAAATAGTCCAAGGTTCACGTGCAACAAAGAAAAGAAAAGAAAATAGGATGAGAATTAATGAAGTTTGTGAAATCAAGACAAGTTGTGAAAAATTGTGTTTTACTGTTTTATTGTTATTTACATTTCAAGTTAAAAAAAAAAAAAAAAAAAAGTGTTGTTATTTTCTCGAGTCTAGTTATCCTTGTTGTTCAATTTTAAAAAAATTTTTTTGTCAAGATTTGTGAAGTTCAGAAGTTCTTCATCAACAATTGAAGACCGAAGACCGAAGATTGAAGACGTTTCTATGGATGCTGAGAGAGTGATATTAATTGCCGATCGGGTGAGAAGGTAAGTGAGTACTCCCACCCTTGCTAATGGTTGATTTCCTTTCTTAGAGATCATCGGAAAAAGATTCTTTTTGTCCACACTTCTGTGGAGTCTCCAGAAATCATTTCGGAAGGTTATCCTTCTTACCTACAACGTGTGCAGGATTTCTCTATTTATTCCTGCTGCACACATGAGAGACTAAAAAGCGATCTTTTGAGTGCAATTATCATAAAACCCTATGGTGAGGCAGAAGTCGAGGCTTATGATCACAATCGAATCCGAATTCTTTCATATGGTATGGTTATTTCTCGCTCAGCACTTAAGGATGAGAATGCGCTCTTTGGTAGTTCTAACTTCGTGTTACTAGCATGCGAAACTCTATATACTCATAGCTCCTTGGATGCTTGAGACTCTTTACACTACGAAATTGGAGAAGGTTTTGTGGGTACACCTCTGGTAAACCCTCACGAGACTACAACTCGTCCACTAGGAACACCTAGGGGTTTAAAGGCTTAGTGCATATGCTAAATGCATTCGAGAGACCAGCGACAGGTGGTATAGTTAGGATTTCTTAATTTGTTTCACTTGAGGACAAGTAAAATTCAGGTTTGGGGTATTTGATGAGTGCCAAATATTGCATATTTCTACATCTATTTATTGGCATTTAACTCATCTTTGTGCTCAGAAATCAGATATTATCCCAGATTCTGTGTTTTCTTTGTTTTCAAGAATAAATATTTGTACTAATTAATTTTGTGTTTTTAGGTAGTAAATAAAGCTCGGAGAAATTGAGGAGCCAAAGAGCAAAGAATTGGAGACGAGCGTCTATGGAGCAGAAAGCCAAAGCCCGCGTGCGCATCAGTTGCAACCCAACAAGTAGCAACCCATTTACAAGACATGGGCTTGAGCAGTCCAAGACCCGGCCCATAATCCAAATTCAAGACCCGTTTTACTCTGAACCGTGAGATTTGCTCCATCTACATCCAACGGTCGCTCGTCCCATCGCATCGACCCTTCGCACGCACCCGCTCAACACCGAAGACACCTATACCCTTATCCCTCGACCAAACCTAATTTCATTTCTATTCCCTTCACTCGGCAATTTGCAGAGCTCTCCCTCTCCTCTTCTCCCGACCTAAAATGGCGGAGCCATCTTCTTCACCAAAGAAACAACAACGGCCTCCAACAGTATGCGGCCGCCTCCGCCATCACCTCCTACTTGCTTTCTATTTCACTCATAGCTTCTTCCCTAGAAGCTAAGTGAGAGATAGAAAGAATTAGGTTAGGGTTTCATCAATATTTGGGAAAATCAAAGTAAGGAGTTCTCAGAGCCGATTAAACAGAGCCGACAGCATTCGAGAGGGTATGGGCGAAAGGGTATTGTTTAATTTCTATTTTTGAAGTAAATTAGGGTTTGGGAATTGCATGTATAAATAGGGCTTTTGGGTGTGTGTTAGAAGTCATGCCTGGACTAGCCAGAGCACCAATTCAGTTTAATTTGTGTTTAATTGTTCATTTGATGTTCTAGTTTAATTTGCTAGGGTTTAGATGAAACCCATAAACAACTCTAAGTTTGGTTCATTTTTGATATTGTTCTTATTGTGCTATAATGTTTAGGGTAAATATAATCTGAACACTTCAGCATGTTACTTTCACAAAGTGTATGCCATGTATCCATTGTAGTCGATTACTTCTATGTTGTATGTGTTGCAATTCATGCTTCATTGATTTGTTATTGATCCTTAGACTAATTGTGCCCTGAGAAGACAGTTAGTGCTTTGGAAAGATACCCTAATTGCGATTAGAATATCCACCTTAGGATAGGTTTAATCATCTAAGTAATGAAATTGATCTGTGATTAGTTGTACTGTGACAAGACAGCTAATACTAGGGGTTAGTTAGTTGCCTTAGTTGATAATAAGCCATCCATTGAGACCCTGGATAAACGGCAGACTTGCATCTTGTCCGGTATCCATTACAAGGGATAAGAAAATTATTGAAATTGGACTGACCTAGCTAAGATTACGTGGTGGATTCAACTGCCCTAGTGCTCTTTAATTTGCATTCTTGTTTTCTATTTCGTATCACTTGAAAATCATCTAGCCGTATCGGCAACAAAACCCCCTGTTGTTACTCTCACTTTAAATTCAGTCTAGCAAAGCCTTAGATCAACTTAAGCCACTCCATTTCCCTGTGGATCGACCTGTACTTGCCACGCCTCCAACAGGCGCTGTGCACTTGCAGTAATACGTAGGAGAAACACTTTCCCAAGCCTACCAGGTACACCTCTTGTAAACCCTCCCGAGACTATAACTCGGCCACTAGGGCCACCTAGGGGTTCAAAGGCCTGTTGCATACGCTAAGTGCAATCGCGATGCCTGCGACAGTGAGTTAGGATTTTTATTTCCTAGCAAACTCGTTGAGGACTAGCAAATAATAAGTTTGGGGGTATTTGATAGACACATTTTTTGTGTCTATGTTGTCCTCAATTTTCTGCATTGTTGGTACTCAATTTTGTACTTATTTGGTTATTTTATGTGTTTGTAGGTGTTTCTGAATAAATACACTTGTGTGTAAAAAGTTGCTCGAAAAGTGGTTTTTACACCCCGGGAGAAAATTACTACTACAGGCACCCCTGAGGTATGTTGGAGACGCCCCAAAAAAATGTTATTGGCACCCAATTTTTTTAATTAAAGGCACCCGAAGGACAACTGCTAAATGGACCCTCATTTTGGATAAGGGGCACCCAGTTGATAATGGGGGCCCTCTTTACTATTTACAACTACATGTTATTCGTACCCCTACTCTGGATAGAGGCAACCATCTTCTTCCTCCATGAAGAACATTTTTGGCGGGAAAAGTGGTTTGAAAAGAACCAATTTTTTGTTCGACTTTTGGAAGAGTTCTAGGGAGGGTTGGAATTAATTGGGTCTTCTATTTGGGGTACAACAAGCCTGGTATGGGCATCATAATCAACAAAATTGGGCTGGATAATTACGTTGAAGAAAAAGGGAAGAGGTGAAAAATACGATATTTCTATGGAAGATTTTTGGATCAATTTGGTGAGATTTCTTCGTGGGTTTTAGTTAGGAATATCCTGTTTCATCCAAACAGGGCCGGTAATTACTTCATATTCGAAAGAAAAGCGTTGTTACGTGGATTTTTAAAAAACAGGGTATCTCGGGTTTCTTCGGTTCATCCTGTGTTTTGTGTGTGCAATTTAGAGGGTGGTGTGTGTCTAGAGAGCAGTTGACTTAATCTGTGTCGTGTTTGGAGTATGAATGAGATAAATAAGGAGAGTCATCCGGAAGATATCGCATGCAGATAAGAAAAAAAGGAAATCATTCCCGAGAATAATTTTCCTTTACTGTGGAGATTTTGTGGAGTTATGAGACATTATTCTTGATCTTGTGGAGTATATAAAGGTCATGGAAGTGGGACATACAGAGTTTGGAGAGATTTAGCACATTGCAGAGTAATCGTGTTCATCAACAGAGAGGAAGAGAAGAAGAAGCACAGTCTACACTAAAAGACTGTCGTTTCTTTATTGTCTTATATTGTAACCTTAACGACTGTTTTCTTGTGACAGTTTCTAAGTATAGTTTCCCTTCTGTGACGCTTACTTATATCGTTTCTCCATTATTCATCTTGTACACAATTTTTGAGCAATGAATAAACATTTTGAGAGAGTTTACACCATGATGAGCTAATTCTCGCGTAACCAAGGCACATGAGGAAGCTATGTGCGCACGATTGATGGGTAATAATTTTAAATAATTCAATTTTCTCTAGTCTAATTATTTTAATTCACTTTATCACTGCTTTGGCAGAGTTTTTAATTGATTGCATTATTTTTTTTAATTACCTGTGATTTAATTTGATAAATTATACTTTGTTAAGTCTATTAATAGTTTATGCTTAATGAATACAAGTAACGTTTGAAAATATGCCTAATATTAGTGAATTTAGAAAAGAAAAAAATTAAAAGGTGACTAGGTTTTTAGACTTTCTATAACATCATTCAATCTTGGGCAATAGTGGAATCAATGTCTTGGTTAGTTTTAAAATCTTGATATCACTTTAATTGAGTTTGTCAAATTTTTAGTTTTAAAATTAAATCTAAAATCTGCTTTCACAAGTCTCCCACATAAATCTATCTGATAAATAAATCTGTATCACACAGATATATATATCTTGTTTTTGTTCCGTCTTATGATACTAGATCAAGGTAAACAAGAACCAACTAATAATCCCGGTCTTACAACACCGAGTGAAGCCTAGAATATTAGTCACCTCACAATAACTTAACTATATGGTGGTAGAACAAGTTATTGAGGAACCACAAAGTCTGAGACGAAGAACTTTGTGATTTCTTGTACACCTATCGGAGATAAATCTCGAGTAAATTTTAGAGAAGATAAAACTCAAACATTATAGAATAGTAAGATCAGGATACACAACTAAGAACTAAAATAGTTGGACCTGGCTTCACGAATCCCAAATTAAATCTTCTAGTTGTTAACCCTACAATGGTTTATCAAGAGAATGAAAAACCCAGGTTAATGGAGAATTGACTCTAGTATACAACTAGTACACACAAAAGTGAGGGGATTAGTTTTCCCAGTTGCTAGAGTTCTCCCTTATATAGTATTTCAAATTAGGGTTGCTTATAATCAAAGCTAAGATAGTTTAGTAACAAAGCAATCAATGTCCACCGTTAGATGAAACCCTAAATTAAGATTCAAGCTAAGTCTGTTTAGATTTAAAGCAATCAATCTCCACCGTCAGATGGTATTCTTAGCTTGTTACACACAAATAAATTATACGTTCATTTAGATATGGGTAACCGTACATAAACGTGTATACCGAAGTTAGCCATATGAACATTTTCCACTTATTCATATTCATCTAACACTTCTAGAACAAATATGATGATCAATCAGTTACTATAGATAATCAAATGAATCTAAATGTGTTTCAATAGAGTTGTTCAAATTTTTCAATATCTCATAGAAATTATCATGAAAAAATTGAATAGAAATCGGATTGATTCGTAATCGTACAAAGTACTTATACAAGAATCAATTCATGAACATTAAATCCACGGTTTACAAAGATAATTCTCATCCCTTATCGCAGCTGAAGTGGCAACAGTGGCAAATGCAGGTTATGGGGAGGTACCAGCACCACAATCAAATAGAATGCACGGAATACGAACTCGACAAGGGCTGCGAGGGGTTGGTCAGGACAGAGCTAATTCTGTCTAACCAGGTAACTTTTAGCTCAAGGGCATTAGATAAGTGTTGGGTGTTTCTTAGAATTTTGGATATAGCAGACAACATCAATATTTTGGAAATAATATTTATTTTGGTTTGAACTAAGTTAATATGCATATTGTCTGTGTTATGCTTATAGTGACAAAGTTTTATTATGATTTGGGTTCTCCTATGTATGTGAATGCTTGATCTAGAATGTGCTAATACGTTGATTAAATAGTGTATTTTAAAATGTATGCTTATGACAATATGCATATGGTAAATGAAACTAGTCCAAGCAATATGAGTTGTAAAACTAATGATATCACTCATAGTAACAGAATGATTGATTATAGATTTAGAAGAATCATAGATTAAATGGTGGAAAATATGAGTAACTGACCAGGATTTGTCAAGAATTACCTTAGTATACCTGATGGTTTGTTTCCAAGAGAAAGCATCATGTTTGAAAACCAACAGTGGCAGGGATGCTGGTAGAGAATGCTCATGGGTCAGAGTAGTACTAGAGCCATTAGTGGGAGTGAAAGTTTTGAGACAACCATAGTAGAGCAGATCACTGTAAATAACTTGTTGAGCAAAATAGGATTATCAGGTGAAGAAATGGCTAGAATATTGGGATTCTCTGGGGGTTTTAGGATGGATTTGTGGTTGAGCAAACAGGTTGCAAATGAGATTAGTGGAGTAGTGGTGAAAATCTTTATGGGTGCCTTTGTTTTAAGACTTTCAGACTGGGTGTTCCAGGTGGTCGTTACATGATTTGGGATAAGTAGTTCGTTGTAAAGGTATTTGTGATCTTCCACTTTTCCATTGAAAGTTCTTGTAAAGGTCTTGAGGCAGTTACAGCTACAATGATGGTTCTTCTTTGTGATTTTAATAGAATTTCTTTCAATTGTGATGTAATTTCTTGTTTCCAAACCTGTAGTGATTGTGATAATTGCTTTGTGATTGTGTTTACTGTGATGATATTCCTGATTGATTTCCATGGGATTGAATGAAGGATAAAAAAGAAAACCGATTAGATTGTGATTTCAGTGACAAATTCAGTTGAAGATATATGGATGAAGAGATGGGTATTCATGAAGAATGCATATGCAAAGAACATGAGAGGATTGAGAGAATCCGGTAAAAGCCGTTGAGAGACTAACAAACAAAGATAACAGGCAGAAAAGAAGCCGGCCGGGAGAAAACTTAGGGGAGAGGGAGAGAGATTGAGTCGTACATGGAGAGAGAATGTGCTTTTTTACACATTCCAATAGAGGGGCTTTACTAATAGGATAAAAATAGGCCACCCGTTATTAATTTCAAAAACCCCATATCTAAAATATTTTCATAATGACTGAACAACCCTTTTTTAATTAGTGTTAGTAATCTAATTAGCTAATGATTAGATTAATAAGTTTTTTTTTTATATAGTTATTAGTGATATGAAAAATCAGATTAAGTGTAGTATTTTGGTGCGAAGAAAAAGTAGGAAAAAACAGAGAAATGTTTTGATATTTTCTTCAAACTAAAACCCTAGATTTCGATTCACCTAATCAATTTCCTTTTTATATCTCAAATTGATGAAAGTAACGTAAAAATATCAAACTTTTAGTATTTCAATAAGACAAATTTATGGATAGATGATGATGAACTCCTAACTGTAACTAGGTAAAATTGGGCAAAAACAAACCAGTTACGGTTAGGTTTGGTGCATATGCTTCAAGATGTAAATATTTCTATGGGTTGGTTTTTAGTTTTTACGGTTGAGAATATACAATTATGGTTAGAAACTAAACTCACGGTTGGGTCGATATTTTTTAAATTAACCATAAATTATAATTTCGTATAGGGAACGTTGTTACTTAAAATTTGTACTCAAAATCCTCTAACCTGTTATTTATGGGTGAAAACTATTTCTGCCGGTTTTGGTAATTTGGGGTGTGTGGATGAGAAATGAGTCTAAACCTTAAACAAATGCATTTGCGGGTGAGTGCTTGTAGATTCGAGAGATCAATCAATGCAAGTCCGGCCTAAACCAAGAAATGGCCGTTCCAGACTTGTTTCGGTCACAAAGTGAAGGAGATGGGGTTGATCTTAGGGAGGGAAGCGAAGAAGGTGTTGAGAATGTGAAGGTGTTGGCTATGAATGACTTGTATCGAAAAGTCAACTGGCTTTGCAGGGTGTAAGCTATCAGTTCCGGTGTTTGAATACGATTGTATCAACACTTGCCTCTGTTGTCTGGACTTGTTTCCTTGTTTTCTCTGTGTGTTTGGAAAATAGGGAGGAGAACCTATTTATACAAGTCTTTTAGCCTAACCTTCGTATCTCGTGGGGAGTGGAGAAAGTGGAGTGATGGAGTAGTGGAGTCGTGTGTTAGTGTCACACGACCAGTCTTGCCAACTTCTCCCATCATCACTAACCGTCCATGACTTCCTGACACATTCTTGTGATGGCACATTGCGCGCTGCACGCTGTAAACCGCCAGACCAATACCCCAGTATATACCCCCCAGTTTGTGACATGATTGATGTCTCGAGTGTGTGGATTCTGGAACCCACGAGAAAGTAGCATGTAATGCTAAATTGAATAACTAGTTATTCGGAGGTCGATACTTGTGAAGTATCGTGTGTATTTTATGTGACGAGTGCGCATCATGTTTGGTAAAGTGACGGGTGGTGATCACCAAGACGCCTTACTAAGACCAATTAACTCCTGACCAGGGTTTTCCGTCCATACCGATCTGGTTTGGACGTTTTGGCAAGCTATGCCAATCTTTTGGGGAGGCCGACCATGCGGGGTCCACGTTGGTTCGGCAGTGAATATTCCATACCTGCTCGGGGGTTATGGAATTGATCTGGGCCATCCAATCATGCTGGTGAGGTTGGATGAATGAGATCATATCCAGACCCATATACGGACAAAGGATGCTCAATCGGGCTAGTATAACACACCGAGAGTTCTCAATCGGGCTAGTATAACACACCGAGAGTTGCAGCACATGACGGGTATTTCGTACATGCTTTCATTATAATGCTTGGAGGTTCGTGTTGCTCTCCGAGAGCAACACTCGATCGTCATGCCGCACCGATAATGAGTACAGTGAAATACAAAGGAAGGCTCACGCATTAATTAATAATGCTATAAATTCACGGGGTATATGGGATTGTTTCTACATGCTCCAACCTCGATGAATTTCATGTATTTAATTCACGCATGGGATTGTTGCCACATGCTCCATTCTAGGTGAATTAGGAAAGTGATGAAGTATTCAACACTTATTAATGGCTTTATCTTTTACAAGATGTTAGCGCATAATTTTCTGGTTTTTTACAATTTTAACCTTAAATGAAAATCCACCATCAACATTAAGTCCCCGCCTAGCACATAATGGTTACACTATTGTGGGGTAGGCATGAGATGGTGACATATACAAGCATAAGAAGACAAGATAAAGGAAGTCTACCTGGAGGGATTATGACCAATCGCGGGCAATCCTCCATACGCGCGTGACCATGGGCCTTGATGGACCGGCTTCCTCCCTTAGGTGCTTGAGTTGGGGATAAGATTCTTCTTCTACTGGGATTCCGGGCGTGGGTGCTCACACACTGCTGGTTGAATCGCTCATGTATCCAGATGCTCTTCTGATTCTTGATTAGGTCTCAAAAGAAATCCTGACTTGGTCGGTGTCGAATCCCATATATCGGGCGCCGTAACCGTTTTAGGGTTTCCTCATATATGCGAGTGTAGAGATTTTGAACCACTTTTACGATTTTACAATAGGGCTTTCTCGCAAAACCCGTTTCCTTATCATGTCGAACACCGGTGGATCATCTTCTTCATACCGTCCCGGATCTTCCGTTAAACGTGCACGACTTCAAGGCTCCCGAGCTTCATGATGAATCCCCGCTCGTGTTCTCCGAGTCAAGAAGATCATACTCGGTTCGTCTCGTTTTTCCTTTTCAACAATTGCTTGTTTTTATAATGATCGGGTGAATAATCCTCTCATTTTTGCAGAGATATCCTACCGAACATGTGTGACGGTTATGGATGATGACGACTTAAACAGTCCCCCTTCCTTCAAAATCAAACACGCCTACCCCCGTGGACCTCGAAGATGCCGATCTGGGTATCTCATCTTATGAATACCCCAATGCGAGGTCTTTCATTCGATGTTCGCATGAAATGTTTATCCTCCGGCCTACCGAGATGTCGGTGGATTCTTAGTGCGGAAGGAGTTTGTGCCTTTGTACACAAAGTTATGGAGAAAGTATGGCCATATCGCAACCCGGGAATGTGGTCCTAACTTTGTTCATCCGCTCCGGTCACCGCGTAAACCGCCTTCTTCCCATGATTGCTTTGAGATGGAGAATATTTCTATCCGCAACGTTCTTTGAATCAAACCTCGAAAAATGGGAGAATATGGTATCTACCTACGAATCCATGGAGTTCAACGTGGGCTGGTTGCGGCAGCGTCTTGATATCATCAAGGTCGATTGAGCGGGCATCCTCGTGAATGTTGTTCTTGCTGCGAAAGCTATCTTGGAAGAGGAGAAGGCTATGGCTGCAGAATCAAAGGAGGTAGAGCGGGCAACAGACAGACTTGAATAAAAGAAACAAAAGATATCAAGCTAGACCGGAGATGATGCTCTCAAGGAACTATAATCTTCTAGATGGCCTCTTCTAAGTTGTATTCACCGTATTCCCTTTATGTCAAAGTTTATTGAACGCCTTTGCGGGAATAAATTGCATTGGTTTTGATTGGTGAAACGGGTTTTTTCATTGATGCATCTCTCGAATATAATTGATGATTCAAACATGTAATGAAAATAAATGCCCGTATTGTTGACAGAGAGATAGTGGTCAGGCATGATATGCCTTGAGCCACTTTCCATTGATGACTGCTTCCAATTTGCCTCCGTCCACCTTAATAATTTTGTAGTAGCTAGTGTTTGGTGATTGTGTAAGGACCTTCCCATTTCGGTGAGAACTTTGGTGCGGACATGTCTTGTTGGATGTGTTTGGTCGTTTTCAAAACCAAATCTCCCACTTTGAAAACACGTGATTTCACAGTTTTGTTGTATGCCCTGGAAATTCTATTCCTGTACACCTGAGTGCGTTCTTATGCTTTGTTTCTTCTGAAATCCAGAGTGTCTAACTCCGCTACTCTAGAGTTAGAGGCTTCACCTCGTTCCGGTGGATCCTGTTGCCGCGATCCCGGGCCGATGGGATTTTGATCTCTGGCCGGGAGAATTGCATCCGCTCCGTAAACAAGTGAGTATGAGGAAACTCCAATGGAGCTTCGGGTGATGTCCGTATGCCCATAACGCCATTGGTAACTCGGTCATGCCATTCCCTAGATTATCGTGTACTATTCGACCGATGATCCTGATCAATGTCTTGTTGGTACTTTCACTTGTCCGTTCCCTTGAGGATAGTAGATGGTGGAGAAGACCTGTTTAATGCCATACTCTTCAAGTAACTCTCGCACTGTTTATTGGCGAAGGGAGTGCCATTATCAGTGATGATATTCTTAGGCACACCAAAACGACAAATGATATGTTCTTTAATGAAAGCCGCAATCGTTTCTCCTGTAGTCCATCGCAGGGGAATGGCTTCTACCCATTTGGTGAAGTATTCGTCATGCAGCTTATGATGTACTCGTGTTGCTTTGATGACGGAGGGTTGATTTCCCGATAATGTCCAGTCCCCACAAAATGGCCATGGACTCGCTTATCGAGTGCATAGGGGTGGAAGGCGCATGAACAAGGTTCCCATGAATTTGGCATTTGTGACAAACTTTGAACAAAAGCTGGTGCGTCATCCTCCATGGTCGGCCAATAGTATTTCTCGTGTATCTGGAGAAACAATTTTCTCTTCCCTTGATGTTCTCCTTCGTGTGTCTCCTTCAGCATGACTGGGACTTCTTCCCCAGTCATGCATCGTAGTAGATCACCTCCGAAACTCTTGTGATACAGGATCCCTTCGTGCAATACGAACCGCTTGGCCTTCTATTTTATCTTGATAGCATCCTTTTGATTGGCAGGAGTCGTTCCGTCACAGAGATAACTAATATATGGCTCTCTCCAGTCCCCAGTGTGGTTCACGTTAAAAATTTCCAATTGATGTGGAGGTGCTTGGCAATTTGAGCAGGACCTCTGAAGTAGTCTGGATTGAGTCTCCATCTCTCGCCGCAATAGCCCAGCGTTGAAGTCGTCAGAAATCGTTACCACCAATGATTGTCCACAAATTTCGTTGTGAACATGACTCACCAGCAGCTTGTGCTTCGTCATCCCAAGACATCTTGACAGGGAACCATCCGGTTCCGATAATACAAAGATACCATGAAGCATGAAGAAGTTCTGCAGGGTTTTAAGACTGACCTTTCCTTGGGAGAGTGAGCTGTTGAGCTCTTAAATGATCGGAGTTCGCCAATCGTCGGTCTTGGGAGAGTGAGCTGTTGAGCTCTTGAATGATCGGAGTTCGCCAATCGTCGGTCTTTGTAGTGTGATAACCATGTCGATTCTATGGTTCTCCTCTTTATCAAGCTGTGTTTTTTCCAAACCTTCGAACTTCAATTTGGAAGCTAGTGTTGCTAGACAATCGGCGTGTTTGTTGTTGCTGCGACCGACATGGGTTATGGTTGCATCAACAAAATAGTTCAGAACCTTTGTGCTTCTGATCGATATGGAGCTAGCGTTACTTCCTTAAGTGCGTATACCCCATTCATCTGATTCACCAGTAACTTGGAGTCACCTCTTATTTCCGCACGCGTGACTCCTGTTTGCTTGGCTATTGAACCCCCTATGAGGAAGACTTCATACTCTCGCTTTGAGTTGCTGGTGCATTCAAGTCCAACTTGAAAGAGTGTGAGAATACTTCCCAGCTTGGAGATACTAATACCATGCCCGCTCCTCCAAAGATATCGCTAGGGGTAGCAGAGCCATCAAAATACAAGAGCCACACTTCTTCTTCCAAAACAGAGACGTCTGGAAATTCTCCAGGAGATCTTCATGTAGCCCCGTAGTGCCTTCTCCAGAAATGCCGCCCCGTAAGTCTCGCAAATCGCTTGACCCTTGATAGCTCTAGGTGACACACACGTTATGTCCAAATCGACATTTGGAGAATCCATTTGCCTGTCCTTCCAAATCAGACCGGCTTTGAAAGTAAAAACTTTGGCAGGATCGATTTAGACACAAGTATCACCCTATTGACAAGAGGTAATGCCTAAACTTCAATGGAATGGATCAAGGCTAAACATGCTTTTTCCGTCTGGGGTATCTCGAGTTCAAAGTCTCTCAATATTCTACGAAGTAGTATATGGGACGTTCGATTCCCTCGTCGTCTCCCGAGCGAGTAGAGCCCCTCGGCGGTGTCACCGAAGGGCGTGTAGAGATATAGCGGCTTCCCTTGTGCATGAGACTTCATGATGGCTGGAGATGACAAGATTCGTTGAATCTTTCGAAAAGCTTCCCGCTGGGTTGCGGTCCAAACGAAGCTGGCTCCTTTCTTTAATAAGGGGGTGAATGAAGCGGTAAGTTGGGCTGACCGTATAAAACGTCGAATGTAGTTTACCTTGCCCATGAAACTCGGAGCTCCTTCACAGGTTCGTGGGGGCGGCATTGTGAGGATAGCCTCGAGTCTTGGATGGGTCTACCTTGATCCCTTCATGTTACTTGGAATCCCGAAATTTACTCAAGAGACGCCGAAAGCGCACTTCAAAGGATTCATCTTCATTTTGTATTCTCGACACCTCTCAAACACTTGCCGTAAGACGCCGGTGTGATCTCGCTCGAGCCCTTGACGAGCCACGATATCATCTACATAGTCTTCTACTTGTTTATGCCTCATGTCGAAGATTGCCGTCATAGCACGTTGATACGTTGCACCGGCGTTCTTTTTAAACCGAATGGCATAACAAGATAGTAAAAATTTCCAAGAGGGGTTCTAAGGTCAGTCTTACTTGCATCGTGCTCATACATCCTTATCTCGATTGTAGCATCCGTAACCATCCATGAAGGAAAATATGCCGTGTACGCTAGTGGCGTCTACTAACATGTCGATGCTAGGCAAAGGAAAGTCGTCCTTGGGGCAAAGACTTTTTCAAGTCTCTCAAATCCACGCAAAGACCGAATATGTCCGGGTTTTTCTTCTTTACCGACCAAATTAGCTAACCAGGTCGGATGATGAATAGGTCTGATGAAGCCGGCAGCTAATAACTTCTGAATTTCGTTCTTGATTTGTTCTTCTACTTCATGTCTGAATTGCCTCGGAGATTGCTTGATTGGTTTGGATCCAGGTATGACATGTAGGTGATGGGTGACCAATTTTTCATCTAGGCCGGGCATTTCCTTGTATGTCCAGGCGAACACATCTTGGTACTCCTTGAGTAATTGAACAAGACTCGTACGTTCGTCTATGGACAGAGTCGAACTGATAGAGATCGGCCTGGGATATTCTTCACTCCCGATGTTAACAGTCTCGAGCTCGTCAGTCGTGGAATTGGTTCCATCTTGTAGTTGTCGCGGGGCATCCAATACCTCCTCTTGTATTTCATCGTTCTCGCAACATTCAATTGGGCGGAGACTGGGTGCCGCCTCTCCGCTAATTACTAACAACGGCGCCGATATATGGTCTTCCCCTTTTCGGTCACGTTTCGCCTCAAAAGTGCGTTCCCTTTTGGTGTGAACGTGGGTTGAAGCTTCACTGGATAAAGATGGACGCCTCGTCAGAGAAGGCGTGTCTGGTAGGCTGGGAAAAGAGTTTGCCTACAACTTATACTGCAAGTGCACAATGCCTATTGGAGGCAGGGCAAGTACAGGTCGATCCACAGGGAAATGGAGTGTGTGAAGTTGATTCCAAAGCCTTACGAAACTGATTTCTAAGGGAGTTATCAAATGTTGGGTTTGGTTGGTGTCGATACGACAAAGATGTTTGTGACTGTAAGGTGAGTTATAAAAACAGAATGTAAACAAATTTGAAGAACACTAGGGCAGTGAATCCACCACCTGATCCTATGCTAAGGCAATTCCTAGTCAAATTATATTCTTGATTCTTTCCAGGGAAGAATACCCAGGATAATGTATTGGCTAATCTCACAAACTCCCCCTAGTATTAGGTGTCTTCTTACAGTACACTTAATCACAGGTTCATGTGCTTAAATAGCTAATTCAATTCTCCTAAAACAATGAAGCACAACAAGAACAATAAAAAGACTTTCACTGACTTAGCATGAAATCAAGGGTTTCATCTAAACCCTAGTTACTGAATTAGAACATGATACACATATTAAAGCAGAATTCAAATTAAGTTCATGAAACAAAACCCTAAAAATTGACTGAGTTTCTATCACATGAAGAACATCTCAATTTATACCTCACAATCACTCGAACATGCAATGAATGAAAAACCCAAACCTCTTTCCTCTGCTAATTCGTCTCTGACTCCATTGATTTGATATTGGAGAAAACCCTAGCTCCAACTATCTCTAACCTAGCTTCTAGGGTATGTAGAAGCTATGATGGAGATAACTTGAGATAGAGTGGCGGAGCAGCGGCTGTGGCTGGCTTCTTTGTTGGTGTCAGGGGATGGAGATGGTGGTGGTGTTGGCTCTGCCATGGTCGGGGAAGAAGAGAAGAGGGATGGGTTTCTCCGAAAGTGTCGGGAAAGGAGAAAGAGAAAGAAAATGAGAAATGGGGATTTGGTCGATGGATGAAGGTGTAGGTGGCTTGGGTGTGAAGCGGGTGCAACGAGTGGTTGATGTGCATGAAGGAGCGACCGTTGGATGCGGAGAGAACCGAGCGTGGGCTGATGCGACCGTAGGATGCAAATGGATCAAATCTCACGGCTCAGAGTAAAACGGGCTTTGGATCCGGGTTATGGGCCGGGTCTTGGATAGCTCAAGCCCATGTCTTGTAAGTTGGGTTGCTTCTTGTTGGGTTGCAACTGATGAGCGCGCGGGCTTTGGCGTTTTGCTCCATAGACGCTCGTCTCCAATTTTCTGCTCTTTTGGCTCCTCAATTTCTCCGAGCTTTATTTACTACCTAAAAACACAAAATTAATTATTACAAATATTTATTCTTGAAAACAGGGAAAATACAGAATTTGGGATAATATCCGATTTCTGAGCACAAAAGATGAGTTAAATGCCAATAAAAAGATGTAGAAATATGCAATATTTGGCACTCATCAAATACCCCCAAACCGAATTTTACTTGTCCTCAAGTGAAACAGAAATTAGGAAATCCTAACTATACCACTGTCGCTGGTCTCTCGAATGCATTTAGCGTATGCACTAAGCCTTTAAACCCCTAGGTGTCCCTAGTGGACGAGTTGTAGTCTCGTGAGGGTTTACCAGAGGTGTACCCACAAAACCTTCTCCAACTTCTGAGCGTAAAAGAGTCTCAAGCATCCAAGGAGCTATGAGGACATAGAGTTTCTGCATGCTAGTAACACGAAGTTAGAACTACCAAAGAACGCATTCTCATCCTTAAGAGTTGAGCGAGAAGTAACCATACCATATGAAAGAATTCGGATTCGATAGTGATCACAAGCCTCGACTTCTGCCTCACCAATAGGGTTTTATGATAATTGCACTCAAAAAGACCGCTTTTTTAGTCTCTCATGTGTGCAGGTAGGAATAAAGAGAGAAATCCTGCACACGTTGAAGATGAGAAGGATAACCTTCCGAAATAATTTTTGGAGACTCCACAGAGTTGTGGACAAAAAGAATCTTTTTCTGATGATCTCTAAGAAAGGAAATCAACCATTAGCAAGGATGGGAGTACTCACTTACCTTCTCACCCAATGGGCAATTAATATCACTCTCTCAGCATTCATAGAAACGTCTTCAATCTTCGGTCTTCGGTCTTCAATTGCTGATGATGAACTTCTGAACTTCACAAAAACTTGTCACTTTGTAAATTTTTTTATTTTTTTTTTTTTTTAATCAAGAATGAAAATAACAATAAAACAATAAAACTCAATTTTCCACAATTTTTATTGTCTTGATTTCATAAACTTCACTAATTCTCATCTTATCTTCTTTTCTTTTCTTTGTTGCATGTAAACCTTGGACTATTTCAACTTTTCTTCAAATATTCTCATGATGCTCCGCTTTGTCGACGACGATGTGTTTCTATGAATCATTGATGTTGTTGAGGGAGAGAGTGATGCTAACCGCAAATCGAACTACAAGAAGGAGTTTTCATCTTTAAACGTCACCCTCATGATTGACGAAATTAGCACTCAAGAGATCAAAAATAGTGCTGAAAGTGGTGCTAAGTTGGGTAGCTCACCATTCCTACCCGGAATTGACGTACGGTGACACACACTTTAACAGATTTTTTAGAAAAGTCACAAAAATGAAGGTCTGTGCCTCGCTTGATGTAAAAATGGGTAGTCTCCACTATGGGTGATCACAATTCTACTACCGAATATCTAAACAAAGACACCTAATTCGCCCTCCCAGTATGGTTAAATCCAACTTTAACGCTTTAATCAACTAAGAAACCCGATTGTGTTCTCCAAGACTTCCAAGTTCAGTTATTTCGGTCGACTCTCTATGTAAACATAGCTAGAAGCATGCTAGTGACTCTAAGATCTCTAAAAGTTGGAGGTTTTTATGCAAGTATTTACAAAGACTTTTGATTTTTTGATTTTTTGATTTTTTTGATTTTTTGATTTTTTGATTTTTTTGATTTTTTTTTTTTTGATTTTTTTAAATAAAAGACTAAAAACTTTATATGCAAATGCACCCCCAAACCTAAATCAAACATTGTCCTCAATGTGTCAACAGATTATAAGAATTCAAAAAGTCACATACCAAGAGAACTACGTTGAGAAGAGAAAAGGGAAGAGATTACCGGATGTACAAGGGTGGTGCTAAACCAAAGGAGGATGAATGCTTTGAAAGCAAACAACCAAAGCGCAAGACAAAAAGGTTGGTTAGCACGCATAAACTATGCAAAAAGAAAAAGAAAAGGGAAAGAGAATGGATTTTCAGTCCATATGTATGTACACAAGTGAACTAGTTCAGTCCACATAGATGGGGTCTTCTAAGTCGACGGTCTCAACTTCTCGGGTGGAAGATGCTCCGTAAATGGTTTCAATCTCTCGACCATTGACTTTGAAGATGTTCTTGGTTGCTGGGTTTTCGATTTCAACAGCTCCATGGGGAAAACTAAGTGACGTACCAAGAATGGTCCCGACCATCGAGAACGTAGCTTTCCTGGAAACAAATGCAAACGAGTGTTGTACAATAAAACTTTTGGCCTGGTGTGAAGGACTTGCGCAGAATGCGCTTGTCGTGAAACACTTTCATTCTTTGTTTGTACAATTTGGCACTATCATATGCATCATTTCTCAATTCTTCTAACTCATTGAGTTGAAGTTTTCTTTGGGTACCAAATTTATCAAGATCAAAATTCAATTTCTTTGCAGCCCAATATGCACGATGTTCTAACTCAACAGTAGATGACATGCTTTACCGTACACAAGTCTCGTAAGGTGACATCCCAATGGGAGTCTTGTATGCAGCTCTATAGGCCCACAAAGCATCATTTAAGCGCAAAGACCAATCTTTCCTAGAAGGATTAACAGTCTTCTCAAGAATATGCTTAATTTCCCTATTAGAAACTTTTACTTGGCCACTGGTTTGAGGATGGTAAGGTGTTGCTACCTTATGGGTGATTCCATACTTGCGCACAAGTGATTCAAAGGGTCTATTGCAAAAATGACTACCTCCATCACTGATTATTGCTCTAGGTGTACCAAAACGGAGAAAATGTTTTCCTTAAGAAAAGAAAGAACAACTTTATGATCATTTGTTTTGGATGCAATGGCCTCTACCCACTTAGAAACATAATCAACAACAACAAGAATGTATAACTTACCTTCGAGTTAGGAAATGGACCCATGAAATCAATACCCCACACATCAAACAAATCAACAATCAAAATGGGTTGTAAGGTCATCATGTTTCTCTTAGAGATACTTCCTAATTTCTCGCATTGGTCACAAGCAACACAAAAAGCATGGCTATCCTTAAACAATGTTGGCCAATAGAAACCGCTCCGCAAGATCTTTGCAGCAGCTTTCTTGGCACTAAAGTGGCCTCCACATGCATGGTCATGACAAAAGAGATGACGTCCCTTTGTTCGGGAATTGGGGACACACCTCCTAATGATTTGGTCTTGGCAAAGATTTAAACAGAGATGGTCATCCCAAAGGAAATGTTTAACTTCAGCCAAGAATTTAGAACGGTCTTGTTTAGACCAATGCAAGGGCATTCTACCTTGTAGCAAGGTAGTTCACAATATCAAGAAACCACGGCATTTCGTACACAAGCATCAATTGTTCATCGTGGAATGACTCTCTAATCAAAGACGGATTCATCAAACAGATTCAACATTCAACCTAGACAAGTGATCAAGCAACAACATTTTCTAACCCTTTCTTATCTCGAATTTCGAGGTCAAACTCTTGTAACAAGAGTATCCATCGAATTAGACGAGCCTTAGCATCTTTTTTAGACAAAAGATATCTCAATGCAAAGATGGTCGAATATATGATGACTTTAGACCCTATCAAATAAGATCTAAACTTATCTAATGCAAACACAACAACTAGCAACTCTTTCTCGCTTGTGGAATAATTCAGTTGAGCATCATTAAGTGTTTTACTAGCATAGTAGATCACATAAGGAAGTTTGTCTACTCGCTGGCCCAAAACAGCTCCTACAAAGATAGTCGACGCATCACACATAATTTCAAATGGTAAGGTCCAAATCGGTGGTCTCGACTATAGGAGCAGATGTAAGGAGAGCCTTCATTGCTCTCATGCTTCCTTACAAGCATTATCAAAGACAAATGCAACATATTTTGCAAGAAGATTACACAAAGGTCTTGAAATTTTACTAAAGTCTTTGATGAATCTGGGTAAAAACCCGCATGGCCTAAGAATGATCTTATGTCCCTCATAGAACGAGGTTGAGGCAAGTGTTGAATGAGATCAACCTTGGCTTTGTCTACTTCTATGCCTTTTTCCGAGATGATATGCCCTAAAACAATGCCTCGAGTTAACCATGAAATGACATTTTTCCCAATTCAAACCCAAATTCTTTTCCTTACACCTAATCAAAGACACAAGTGAGATGATGCAAACAATCATCAAAAGAAGACCCAAACACGTAAAAATCATCCATGAAAATTTCAAGAAACTTATCTACCATGTCAGAAAATATGCTCATCATACAACGTTGAAAAGTAGCGGGTGCATTACACAACCCGAAAGGCATACGACGATAAGCAAATGTTCCATAAGGACATGTAAATGTGGTCTTTTGTTGGTCTTCGGGTGCTATGTGAATTTGGTTGTAGCCCGAATAGCCATCTAAGAAACAATAGTGACTATGCTTCGCCAACCTTTCTAGCATTTGGTCAATGAAGGGAAGGGGAAAATGGTCTTTCTTTGTTACTGTGTTTAGTTTTCTATAATCAATACAGAATCGCCACCCTGTGGTCACACGGGTGGGGACAAGCTCATTCATCTCATTTTGAACTACAGTAATGCCAGAATTTTTGGGTACCACTTGAATGGGGCTGACCCACTGGCTATCTGGAACCGGGTAAATGATACCCGCATCAAGCAATTTCAAAATCTCACCCTTGAAAACATCTCTCATATTGGGGTTGAGTCTCCTTTGCATTTCCCTAGATGGTTTAGTATTCTCTTCAAGATTTATGTGATGCATGCAAATTGTGGGACTTATACCCTTAAGATCTGAGATGGTCCAACCTAAGGCTCCTTTATGTTCTTTAAGTACTTCTAAAAGTTGACTTTCCCTGCTTCGTGTCTAAACATGATGCAATAATCACAGGTAAAGTATCGAAGGACCTAAGAAAGCATACTTCAAAGTATCGGTAATGGTTTCAAATCAAGCTTAGGTGGTTCATCAAGAGGTGGGGCAGATTTGGAATCGAGAGAGTGGAAGGGGTTCCACCGCATTCTCGCCATTTAGCAATATCCATGGGTGGGACCGATTCAAGCAAAGAGTGAATTTCACTAATGTACTTAGACTCAAAGAGATCTAAGTCAAAGTTATCTAAACATGCTTGCAAAGGGTCCACCGACAAAATGTCGTGCAAAGAGTCTTGGATCGTGACTCTCAATCATGTTAATCTCATGCAAATCGGATCATCACAATCAATGGGTTGTTGACTAGTGTTAAAAATATTCAGCTCTACGGTCATGTTACCAAAAGACAATTTCAACACTCCATTACGACAATTGATGATTGCATTGACGTCGCCAGAAAGGACGTCCTAAAATCACAGGAATGTGATTACTTGGGTTTTGCACGGTTGAGTATCTAAGACGATGAAGTCCACAGGAAAGAAAATTTATCAACCTTGATTAACACATCCTCAACAATACCACGGGGATTTTCACAGATCTGTCCGCTAATTGTAGCGTAATGGCGTGGGCTTCACTCCCAAGGCCCAATTGCACATACACAGAGTATGGCAATAGACTCACACTTGCTCCTAAGTCTAGCAAGCAACGCCATTGGTCGACCTATGGTGCATGTAATTGTTGGACTACCTGGGTCTCTAAACTTAGTTGGAATCTTGTTTTGGATTATTGAGCTCACTTGCTCAGTGAGAAAGGCATGCTTATGCACGTGAAGCTTTCGCTTTTGTGTGCACAAGTCCTTCAAAAACTTTGCATAGGTGGGTATTTATCTGATTGCTTCGAGAAATGGAATGTTTATGTTAACTCGTTTGAACATTTCCAAAATCTCATTGTATTGGTTACCCCCTTTCTGCTGCACCAACCTTTGTGGGAATGGAGCAACAGGTGCATGACTTGGCAAAGAAACATCTATATGAGTAGGACTCTTAGATTTATCAACATGCTCAGATTCTTTTTCTACAATAGATGTTTTCTGCGGTGTTGTGTGTACTGGTGAGTCTGATTTAGACTCGCTTGACTGTGGTACACCTACATTGTTCTCAAAAATTTGACCACTACGGAGAGTGGTGACAACATTCGCATGACTATGTGAAGTTTCATCGCAGTTTGAAGAACCTGCCTGAAACACATTCTTTGGATTTTGTTGGGGTTGACTAGGAAGTTTGCCTTTTTCTCTCTCATTCAATGCATCACAGATTTGACCCATCTTAAGTTCTAGACTTGTGAAACGTTGGTCGGTGGTTTTCTGAAGTTGTAAAAGATTTTGGGTCAACAGACCGACACTGTCTTCAAAGCTAGGCTTTTTCTCTACAGGGTACTGAGTATGGGGCTGTACTTGGGGGTTTCTAGGATATGAGTATCCTTGGTTGTTATTTGTTGTTCCCCCTTGTACAGGCCCTTTGGACCATGAGAAGTTAGGGTGATTCCTCCACCCTGGGTTGTAGGTTTGAGAATACGGGTTGTTCTCTTGCCTATGGTATAATGCATTGGCTTGCTCGGTTTTAGACTCTTGAAATGCATGTAAGTCTGGACAGCTTGTCCACTAAGTGGTCGAGCTATGGCATGCGACACAAGTGGCCATTTCAATTTGGTCACGGAGAGTAGGGGCATTAGATTTTACATTCTTCCGCAATTCAAGCACTTCTATTCTCCTGCCAAAGATGCCATTTTTGCATTTCCCTCAAAGTCGACTCGATTCTATGGACATTACCTACAGGGGGTAGTCCTTTTTGGTTCTCGGATGGACTCCCACTGTTGAGTCTTTTCAGCGACTTCGATTAAGAAAGTCCAAGCCTCATCAAAGACTTTTGTCAATAAATGCACCATTGCACATTGACTCGACTGTGGTTCGGGTTCTAACATCTAGACCCTCATACAATATTTGCACGAGTCTCCATTTTTCAAAACCATGGTGGGGACATTGGAGCAATAATTCATTGAATCTCTCCAAGTATTTTGCTAGAGTTTCGTCTTCTAATTGCACAAAACCATTTAGACTTTGGCGAATTGTCGCCGTCTTATGGTTTGGGAAAAACTTTTTGAAAAACTCTTTTGTGAGGTCATCCCATGTTCCAATGGACTGTGGTTGTAGGGCATGAAGCCATGACTTGGCATTGTCTTTCAGAGAAAAAGGAAACAATCTCAGTTTGAGGGACTCTTCTGGCATTTGGTTAAAACGCAGAGTCCCACAAATATCCTCAAAATCTCTCACATGGTGATAGGGGTTTTCAGCATCAACCCCTCTAAACACGGGTAACATGTGAATTGTGCTTGCTTTCAGTTCAAACTGACAAGCATCAGCTGGCAGAATGATGCAAGAGGGCTGACTTGCCCTAGTTGGGTACATGTAGTCCTTGAGACTACGGGGTGGGTTTGGTTCACCACCCATGGTTTCTGATGGGCTTGGGCTTTCTGTTGAAGAACTGGGTACACTGACAATTTCGTCCGGGCGGATTCTAACTAGTCGATTTGTTTGGTCTCTAAAAGACACAATCATATCCTAGCTAGTACATCGAGTATGTTATCATGCATACATCCAATAAATTTTCAACACAGAGAAGCACAAATGACACACCAATAAAACACCAGAATTTAGGACTCAAGCACACAGGAGTGCTGGTTGTAGCTGTAAGTGCACAACACTGATTATGTGGGTCTTCGCAGACACACAAGATGCATGCTCACTCGACACAAAGTTATGTGCACAACACAAAGACAAAGACCTTATGCTCTGCACATGTTATCAGGTGTATAAGGAAAGCAAAGAATTGTGTGAGGTGCACAGGGTAATGGGATGTGCTCACTCAGGGTGAAGCATGTGCTGGGTTTGTGTGTTTGAAAAACATGCTAACTGCTAACACGATTTCTGCTACTCAACACTCACTCACATACCATAAGAACACACACAAATTGCAGAAACTATTGCTAACACAGGTATGCAGATAACAATTTTAGCAATCTATAACACACTTGACATGCACAGATTCAATAGATGATGCCAACGGGGTCAGTTGACCTCAATTTTCAGAGATTAGGCACACATGTATACATATATTAGCAGGGTCTATCATTCACAGCATCATGTAGGTTAACATATCAGTTCAATGTAGATATAAACTCCACAGATGCAGCAGGTGAACATCAACTAAACAATGCTTGCACTTTACAACATACCACAGGGTGTCAACAAGGTCAAGTTGACCTCAAAACTCAGAGTTATGATTCAAATGAAAGAATGGATATGCTTTTGCAGTATCCACAAAGCTACTAGCAAATCAAGTATAGCAGTTCACTGATACTAACACCAAATCACTACCCAACAGTTCACTCAAGGTCACAGGATTACACACAAGTTGGTAGCAGATGCGGGGGTCCTGGCAACAACTTGGCTCAACAGCTAACACAAGGGTGTAGATGGCTCAATGGGGTCCGCATGACAACTTGGCTATCCAAGTTGTAGCTCACACTCAACAGGCCTTCAGGGGGCTGGAGCTGAGCACAAGGCAGATGGAAGCTAAGGGTTACAGCCTGAACACACAAGAACAAGGATTTCAGTGTGTTGCGGGGTTGAGCAATGCTCAAAGAAGGTATCTAGCTAGAGGTTTTATCATGCAAAGGTGGTAACATGTACATACACAGATGCTCAATGAGGCTTTCAAGAATGCACAAAGGTCGATTCTGCATTTGGCTAACCTCAAAATTACAGCTCGTTCACATATGTGACAGTGGCAATACAATATGCTTGTTGGGTCATTCAAAGATTCATGCATATCAACGTCCAAAGTGAGCATACACGGTATTCATTTCATCAAAAAGTTCAACTATTCAATGCTACTTAGTGAGACTCGCACTTTCAAGACAACCATTCAGGGGAGAAATGGGGTTGGAGAGTACAATACCGCCAATAAAAACTGGGTTTAGGCAATTCCACAGTGGTCCTGCTCCTTTGTCTTCTCCTCTTCCTTGGTTGTACAGCAGCACCACAAGTACCTGCTGGCTCAACAAAGCATTTCAGATCTCCAAAATTGCAC
The DNA here is from genome assembly GCA_023531295.1 of Papaver armeniacum. NCBI lineage: Eukaryota > Viridiplantae > Streptophyta > Magnoliopsida > Ranunculales > Papaveraceae > Papaver > Papaver armeniacum. The sequence goes on along the minus strand of JAJJWW010019345.1, from coordinate 18,522 downwards.
AGTTAAAGCAAGCTATGCCTATGGTGAAAATTGAGCCACAGGATAATAATAGCTGACACAATGTTCAGTGATGCTATGGAGCTGACACAAAAACCACTAGCAAATAGAACAATGAAGATTTACAGGTGTTATGATACAAATCAAAGAAAGTAAACTGCAGGGATATGGCAACTGAAAGCTACAAGGTGTAGATGAAAGATACAGAGCTAACAATAGAAGATAACAGGGATGATTCTAACAATGCAGGTGATGGACAGAGCTTAAAGAAACAGATAGAGCTTAAAGGATTAAGTTATACTAACAATGCAAGACTATTATGCAGTGTACACAGGTTGCTAAATTAACAGCTAAATTACACTGGGAATGCATATGTGTAGTTAAGATAACTAGCTAAAATGCAATGAACAATGTGCACTAGAAGAAGCAATGATGCGGAGATATACAGAGTGAAGCTAAGTTACACTATCAACTGATTATGTAATGAAACTGAGGTGCAAATGACAGATTAAGTTACAGAGATAAATAAGATTCTAACACATATATACAAATTTTAGAATGAAAACCAGTTGAAGTTAACTCTAAAAAAAAACAACACAGCACACTACCAAATCCCCGGCAGCGGCGCCAAAAACTTGGTAGGCTGGGAAAAGAGTTTGCCTACAACTTATACTGCAAGTGCACAATGCCTATTGGAGGCAGGGCAAGTACAGGTCGATCCACAGGGAAATGGAGTGTGTGAAGTTGATTCCAAAGCCTTACTAAACTGATTTCTAAGGGAGTTATCAAATGTTGGGTTTGGTTGGTGTCGATACGACAAAGATGTTTGTGACTGTAAGGTGAGTTATAAAAAAAGAATGTAAACAAATTTGAAGAACACTAGGGCAGTGAATCCACCACCTGATCCTATGCTAAGGCAATTCCTAGTCAAATTATATTCTTGATTCTTTCCAGGAAGAATACCCAGGATAATGTATTGGCTATTCTCACAAACTCCCCTAGTATTAGGTGTCTTCTTACAGTACACTTAATCACAGGTTCATGTGCTTAAATAGCTAATTCAATTCTCCTAAAACAATGAAGCACAACAAGAACAATAAAAAGACTTTCATTGACTTAGCATGAAATCAAGGGTTTCATCTAAACCCTAGTTACTGAATTAGAACATGATACACATATTAAAGCAGAATTCAAATTAAGTTCATGAAACAAAACCCTAAAAATTGACTGAGTTTCTCTCACATGAAGAACATCTCAATTTATACCTCACATCACTCGAACAGTAATTAATGAAAACCCAAACCTCTTTCCTCTCGCTAATTTGTCTCTGACTCCATTGATTTGATGTTGGAGAAAACCCTAGCTCCAACTATCTCTAACCTAGCTTCTAGGGTATGGAGAAGCTATGATGGAGATAACTTGAGATAGAGTGGCGGAGCAGGCGGCTGTGGCTGCTGCTGTTGGTGTCAGGGGATGGAGATGGTGGTGGTGTTGGCTCTGCCATGGTCGGGGGAAGAAGAGAAGAGGGATGGGTTTCTCTGAAAGTGTCGGGGAAGGAGAAAGAGAAGAGAAAATGAGAAATGGGGATTTGGTCGATGGATGAAGGTGTAGGTGGCTTGGGTGTGAAGCGGGTGCAGCGAATGGTTGATGTGCATGAAGGAGCGACCGTTGGATGCGGGAGACACCGATGTGTGGGCTGATGCAAATGGATCAAATCTCACGGCTCAGAGTAAAACGGGCTTTGGATCCGGGTTATGGGCCGGGTCTTGGATAGCTCAAGCCCATGTCTTGTAAGTTGGGTTGCTTCTTGTTGGGTTGCAACTCGACAAAGATGCGGCTTTTGGCTTTTTGCTCCATAGACGCTCGTCTCCAATTTTCTGCTCTTTTGGCTCCTCAATTTCTTCGAGCTTTATTTACTACCTAAAAACACAAAATTAATTAGTACAAATATTTATTCTTGAAAACAGGGAAAATACAGAATTTGGGATAATATCCGATTTCTGAGCACAAAATATGAGTTAAATGCCAATAAAAAGATGTAGAAATATGCAATATTTGGCACTCATCAAATACCCCCAAACCTGAATTTTACTTGTCCTCAAGTGAAACAAAAATTAGAAATCCTAACTATACCACTCGTCGCTGGTCTCTCGAATGCATTTAGCGTATGCACTAAGCCTTTAAACCCCTAGGTGTCCCTAGTGGACGAGTTGTAGTCTCGTGAGGGTTTACCGTGAGGTGTACCCACAAAACCTTCTCCAACTTCAGAGCGTAAAGAGTCTCAAGCATCCAAGGAGCTATGAGGACATAGAGTTTCTGCATGCTAGTAACACGAAGTTAGAACTACCAAAGAACGCATTCTCATCCTTAAGAGTTGAGCGAGAAGTAACCATACCATATGAAAGAATTCGGATTCGATAGTGATCACAAGCCTCGACTTCGCCTCACCAATAGGGTTTTATGATAATTGCACTCAAAAAGACCGCTTTTTAGTCTCTCATGTGTGCAGGCAGGAATAAAGAGAGAAATCCCGCACACGTTGAAGATGAGAAGGATAACCTTCCGAAATAATTTACGGAGACTCCACGAGTTGTGGACAAAAAGAATCTTTTTCGATGATCTCTAAGAAAGGAAATCAACCATTAGCAAGGATGGGAGTACTCACTTACCTTCTCACCCGATGGGCAATTAATATCACTCTCTCAGCATTCATAGAAACGTCTTCAATCTTCGGTCTTCGGTCTTCAATTGCTGATGATGAACTTCTGAACTTCACAAAAACTTGACACTTTGTAATTTTTTTTTTTTTTAATCAAGAATGAAAATAACAATAAAACAATAAAACTCAATTTTCCACAATTTTTATTGTCTTGATTTCATAAACTTCACTAATTCTCATCTTATCTTCTTTTCTTTTCTTTGTTGCATGTAAACCTTGGACTATTTAAACTTTTCTTCAAATATTCTGATGATGCTCCGCTTGCTGACGACGATGTGTTTCTATGAATCTGTTGATGTTGTTGAGGGAGAGAGTGATGCTAACTGCAAATCGAACTACAAGAAGGAGTTTTCATCTTTAAACGTCACCCTCATGATTGACGAAATTAGCACTCAAGAGATCAAAAATAGTGCTGAAAGTGGTGCGAAGTTGGGTAGCTCACCATTCCTACCCGGAATTGACGTACGGTGACACACACTCTAACATTTTTAGAAAAGTCACAAAAATGAAGGTCATTGCCTCGCTTGATGTAAAAATGGGTAGTCTCCACTATGGGTGATCACAATTCTACTACCGAATATCTAAACAACACCTAATTCGCCCTCCGGTATGGTTAAATCCAACTTTAACGCTCTAATCAACTAAGAAACCCGATTGTGTTCTCCAAGACTTCCAAGTTCGTTATTTCGGTCAGACTCTCTATGTAAACATAGCTAGAAGCATGCTAGTGACTCTAAGATCTCTAAAAGTTGGAGGTTTTTATGCAAGTATTTACAAAGAGTTTTGATTTTTTTAATTTTTTGAATTTTTTTTTTTGATTTTTTTAAATAAAAGACTAAAAACTTTATATGCAAATGCACCCCCAAACCTAAATCAAACAATGTCCTCAATGTGTCAACAGATTATAAGAATTCAAAAAGTCACATACCAAGAGAACTACATTGAGAAGAGAAAAGGGAAGAGATTACCGGATGTACAAGGGTGGTGCTAAACCAAAGGAGGATGAATGCTTTGAAAGCAAACAACCAAAGCGCAAGACAAAAAGGTTGGTTAGCACACATAAACTATGCAAAAAGAAAAAGAAAAGGGAAAGAGAATGGATTTTCAGTCCATATGTATGTACACAAGTGAACTAGTTCAGTCCACATAGATGGGGTCTTCCAAGTCGACGGTCTCAACTTCTGGTGGAAGATGCTCCAGAAATGGTTTCAATCTCTGACCATTGACTTTGAAGATGTTTTTGGTTGCTGGGTTTTCGATTTCAACAGCTCCATGGGGGAAAACGGTACGTACCAAGAATGGTCCTGACCATCGAGAACGTAGCTTTCCTGGAAACAAATGCAAACGAGTGTTGTACAATAAAACTTTTTGGCCTGGTGTGAAGGACTTGCGCAGAATGCGCTTGTCGTGAAACACTTTCATTCTTTGTTTGTACAATTTGGCACTATCATATGCATCATTTCTCAATTCTTCTAACTCATTGAGTTGAAGTTTTCTTGGGGACCAGCTTTATCAAGATCAAAATTCAATTTCTTTACAGCCCAATATGCACGATGTTCTAACTCAACAGGTAGATGACATGCTTTACCGTACACAAGTCTATAAGGTGACATCCCAATGGGAGTCTTGTATGCAGTTCTATAGGCCCACAAAGCATCATTTAAGCGCAAAGACCAATCTTTCCTAGAAGGATTAACAGTCTTCTCAAGAATATGCTTAATTTCCCTATTAGAAACTTCTACTTGGCCACTGGTTTGAGGATGGTAAGGTGTTGCTACCTTATGAGTGATTCCATACTTGCGCACAAGTGATTCAAAGGGTCTATTGCAAAAATGACTACCTCCATCACATATTATTGCTCTAGGTGTACCAAAACGGGAGAAAATGTTTTCCTTAAGAAAAGAAAGAACAACTTTATGATCATTTGTTTTGGATGCAATGGCCTCTACCCACTTAGAGACATAATCAACAACAACAAGAATGTATAACTTACCTTCAGAGTTAGGAAATGGACCCATGAAATCAATACCCCACACATCAAACAACTCAACAATCAAAATGGGTTGTAAGGGCATCATGTTTCTCTTAGAGATACTTCCTAATTTCTGGCATCGGTCACAAGCAACACAAAAGCATGGATATCCTTAAACAATGTTGGCCAATAGAAACCGCTCTGCAAGATCTTTGCAGCAGTTTTCTTGGCACTAAAGTGGCCTCCACATGCATGGTCATGACAGAAAGAGATGACGTCCCTTTGTTCAGAATTGGGGACACACCTCCAAATGATTTGGTCTTGGCAGTACTTAAACAGATATGGGTCATCCCAAAGGAAATGTTTAACTTCAGCCAAGAATTTAGAACGGTCTTGTTTAGACCAATGCAAGGGCATTCTACCTCGTAGCAAAGGTAGTTCACAATATCAGCAAACCACGGCATTTCGGACACAAGCATCAATTGTTCATCAGGGAATGACTCTCTAATCAGTACGGATTCATCAGCAGATTCAACATTCAACCTAGACAAGTGATCAGCAACAACATTTTCTAACCCTTTCTTATCTCGAATTTCGAGGTCAAACTCTTGTAACAAGAGTATCCATCGAATTAGACGAGCCTTAGCATCTTTTTAGACAAAAGATATCTCAATGCAAAGATGGTCGAATATATGATGACTTTAGACCCTATCAAATAAGATCTAAACTTATCTTATGCAAACACAACAGCTAGCAACTCTTTCTCGGTTGTGGAATAATTCATTGAGCATCATTAAGTGTTTTACTAGCATAGTAGATCACATAAGGAAGTTTGTCTACTCGCTGGCCCAAAACAGCTCCTACAGCATAGTCAGACGCATCACACATAATCTCAAATGGTAAGGTCCAGTTAGGTGGTCTGACTATAGGGGCAGATGTAAGGAGAGCCTTCATTGCTCCCATGCTTCCTTACAAGCATCCTCAAAGACAAATGCAACATCTTTTTGCAAGAAGATTACACAAAGGTCTTGAAATTTTACTAAAGTCTTTGATGAATCGGCGGTAAAAACCCGCATGGCCTAAGAATGATCTTATGTCCCTCACAGAACGAGGTTGAGGCAAGTGTTGAATGAGATCAACCTTGGCTTTGTCTACTTCTATGCCTTTTTCCGAGATGATATGCCCTAAAACAATGCTTGAGTTAACCATGAAATGACATTTTCCCCAATTCAAAACCAAATTCTTTCCCTTACACCTAATCAGCACACAAGTGAGATGATGCAAACACTCATCACAAGAAGACCCAAACACAGAAAAATCATCCATGAAAATTTCAAGAAACTTATCTACCATGTCAGAAAATATGCTCATCATACAACGTTGAAAAGTAGCGGGTGCATTACACAACCCGAAAGGCATACGACGATAAGCAAATGTTCCATAAGGACATGTAAATGTGGTCTTTTGTTGGTCTTCGGGTGCTATGTGAATTTGGTTGTAGCCCGAATAGCCATCTAAGAAGCAATAGTGACTATGCTTCGCCAACCTTTCTAGCATTTGGTCAATGATAGGAAGGGGAAAATGGTCTTTCTTTGTTACTGTGTTCAATTTTCTATAATCAATACAAACTCGCCACCCTGTGGTCACACGGGTGGGGACAAGCTCATTCATCTCATTTTGAACTACAGTAATGCCAGACTTTTTGGGTACCACTTGAATGGTGCTGACCCATTGGCTATCTGGAACCGGGTAAATGATACCCGCATCAAGCAATTTCAAAATCTCACCCTTGACAACATCTCTCATATTGGGGTTGAGTCTCCTTTGTATTTCCCTAGATGGTTTAGTATTCTCTTCAAGATTTATGTGATGCATGCAAATTGTGGGACTTATACCCTTAAGATCTGAGATGGTCCAACCTAAGGCTCCTTTATGTTCTTTAAGTACTTCTAAAAGTTGACTTTCCCTTACTGTGTCTAAACATGATGCAATAATCACGGGTAAAGTATCGAAGGACCTAAGAAAGCATACTTCAAAGTATCAGGTAATGGTTTCAAATCAAGCTTAGGTGGTTCATCAAGAGGTGGGGCAGATTTGGAATCAGAGAGTGGAAGGGGTTCCACTGCATTCTGCTATTTAGCAATATCCATGGGTGGGACCGATTCAAGCAAAGAGTGAATTTCACCAATGTACTTAGACTCAAAGAGATCTAAGTCAAAGTTATTTAAACATGCTTGCAAAGGGTCCACTGACAAAATGTCGGGCAAAGAGTCTTGGATCAGACTCTCAATCATGTTAATCTCATGCAAATCAGTATCATCACAATCAATGGGTTGTTGACTAGTGTTAAAAACATTCAGCTCTACGGTCATGTTACCAAAAGACAATTTCAACACTTCATTACGACAATTGATGATTGCATTGGACGTCGCCAGGAAAGGACGTCCTAAAATCACAGGAATGTGATTACTTGGGTTTTGCACGGGTTGAGTATCTAAGACGATGAAGTCCACACGAAAGAAAAATTTATCAACCTTGATTAACACATCCTCAACAATACCACGGGTGATTTTCACAGATCTGTCCGCTAATTGTAGCATAACAGGTGTGGGCTTCAGCTCCCCAAGGCCCAGTTGCACATACACAGAGTATGGCAATAGACTCACACTTGCTCCTAAGTCTAGCAACGCCTTTTCGACCATATGGTCGCCTATGGTGCATGTAATTGTTGGACTACCTGGGTCTCTAAACTTAGTTGGAATCTTGTTTTGGATTATTGAGCTCACTTGCTCAGTGAGAAAGGCATGCTTATGCACGTGAAGCTTTCGCTTTTGTGTGCACAAGTCCTTCAAAAACTTAGCATAGGTGGGTATTTGTCTGATTGCTTCGAGAAATGGAATGTTTATGTTAACTCGTTTGAACATTTCTAAAATCTCGTTGTATTGGTTACCCCCTTTCTGCTGCACCAACCTTTGTGGGAATGGAGCAACAGGTGCATGACTTGGCAAAGAAACATCTATATGAGTAGGACTCTTAGATTTATCAACATGCTCAGATTCTTTTTCTACAGTAGATGTTTTCTGCGGTGTTGTGTGTACTGGTGAGTCTGATTTAGACTCGCTTGACTGTGGTACACCTACATTGTTCTCAAAAACTTTACCACTACGGAGAGTGGTGACAGCATTCGCATGACCATGAGAAGTTAGGGTGATTCCTCCACCCTGGGTTGTAGGTTTGAGAATACGGGTTGTTCTCTTGCCTATGGTATAATGCATTGGCTTGCTCGGTTTTAGACTCTTGAAATGCATGTAAGTCGGGACAGCTGTCCACTAAGTGGTCAGAGCTATGGCATGCGGCACAAGTGGCCATTTCAATTTGGTCACGGAGAGTAGGGGCATTATATTTTACATTCTTCTGCAATTCAAGCACTTCTATTCTCCGGGCCAAAGATGCCATTTTTGCATTTCCCTCAAAGTCAGACTCGATTCTATGGACATTACCTACAGGGGTAGTCCTTTTTGGTTCTCGGATGGACTCCCACTGTTGAGTCTTTTCAGCGACTTCGATTAAGAAAGTCCAAGGCTCATCAAGACTTTTGTCAATAAATGCACCATTGCACATTGACTGATTGTGGTTGGGTTCTAACATCTAGACCCTCATACAATATTTGCACGAGTCTCCATTTTTCAAAACCATGGTGGGGACATTGGAGCAATAATTCATTGAATCTCTCAAAGTATTTTGCTAGAGTTTCGTCTTCTAATTGCACAAAATCATTTAGACTTTGGCGAATTGTCGCCGTCTTATGGTTTGGGAAAAACTTTTTGAAAAACTCTTTTGTGAGGTCATCCCATGTTCCAATGGACTGTGGTTGTAGGGCATGAAGCCATGACTTGGCTTTGTCTTTCAGAGAAAAAGGAAACAATCTCAATTTGAGGGACTCTTCTGGCATTTGGTTAAAACGCAGAGTCCCACAAATATCCTCAAAATCTCTCACATGGTGATAGGGGTTTTCAGCATCAACCCCTCTAAACACGGGTAACATGTGAATTGTGCTTGCTTTCAGTTCAAACTGACAAGCATCAGCTGGCAGAATGATGCAAGAGGGCTGACTTGCCCTATTTGGGTACATGTAGTCCTTGAGACTACGGGGTGGGTTTGGTTCATCACCCATGGTTTCTGATGGGCTTGGGCTTTCTGTTGAAGAACTGGGTACACTGACAATTTCGTCCGGGCGGATTCTAACTAGTCGATTTGTTTGGTCTCTAAAAGACACGATCATAGCCTAGCTAGTACATCGAGTATGTTATCATGCATACATCCAATCAATTTTCAACACAGAGAAGCACAAATGACACACCAATAAAACACCAGAATTTAGGACTCAAGCACACAAGAGTGCTGGTTGTTGCTGTAAGTGCACATCACTGATTATGTGGGTCTTCGCAGCACAGCTTATGCACAACTCAGCTCTGCACAGGTTATGTGCAGCACAGCACAGCACAGCTTATGCTCTGCACAGGTTATCAGGTGCATAATGAAAGCAAAGAATTGTGTGAGGTGCACAGGGTAATGGGATGTGCTCACTCAGGGTGAAGCATGTGCTGGGTTTGTGTGTTTGAAAAACATGCTAACTGCTAACACGATTTCTGCTACTCAACACTCACTCACATACCATAAGAACACACACAAATTGCAGAAACTATTGCTAACACAGGTATGCAGATAACAATTTTAGCAATCTACAACACACTTGACATGCACAGATTCAATAGATGATGCCAACGGGGTCAGTTGACCTCAATTTTCAGAGATTAGGCACACATGTATACATATATTAGCAGGGTCTATCATTCACAACATCATGTAGGTTAACAGATCAGTTCAATGTAGATATAAACTCCACAGATGCAGCAGGTGAACAGCAACTAAACAATGCTTGCACTTTACAACATACCACAGGTGTCAACAAGGTCAGTTGACCTCAAAACTCAGAGAGTATGATTCAGTTGAAAGAATGGATATGCTTTACAGAGTATCCACAGGCTACTAGAAAATCAAGTATAGCAGTTCAGTCAATACTAACACCACATCAGTCACCCAACAGTTCACTCAAGGTCACAGGATTACACACAAGTTGCAGCAGATGCAGGGGTCTGGCAACAACTTGGCTCAACAGCTCACACAAGGGTGTAGATGGCTCAATGGGGTCCGCAGCAACTTGGCTATCCAAGTTGTAGCTCACACTCAACAGCTTCAGGGGCTGGAGCTGAGCACATGGCAGATGGAAGCTAAGCGTTACAACCCAGAATACACAAGAACAAGGATTTCAGGTGTTGCAGGGTTGAGCAATGCTCAGAAAGGTATCTAGCTAGAGGTTTTATCATGCAAAGGTGGTAACATATACATACACAGATGCTCAACAACTTTTTCAAGATAATGCACAAAGTCGATTACTGAGTTTGGCTAACCTCAAAATTACAGCTCATTCACATATGTGACAGGGCAATACAATATGCTTGTTGGGTCAGCAGCATTCATGCAGATATCAAGGTCCAGTGAGCATACACGGTATTCATTTCATCAAAAAGTTCAACTATTCAATGCTACTTAGTGAGACTCACACTTTCAAGACAACCATTCAGGGGAGAAATGGGGTTGGAGAGTACAATACCGCCAGTATAAAACTGGGTTTAGGCAATTCCACAGTGGTCCTGCTCCTTTGTCTTCTCCTCTTCCTTGGTTGTACAAAATAGCCACCACAAGTACCCTGCTAGCTCAACAAAGCATTTCGAGATCTCCAAAATTGCACAGTTAAAGCAAGCTATGCCTATGGTGAAAATTGAGCCACAGGATAATAATAGCTGACACAATGTCCAGTGATGCTATGGAGCTGACACAAAAACCACTAGCAAATAGAACAATGAAGATTTATAGGTTATGATACAAATCAAAGAAAGTAAACTGGAGGATATGGCAACCGAAAGCTACAAGGTGTAGATGAAAGTTACGAGAGCTAACAATAGAAGATAACAGGGATGATTCTAACAATGCAGGTGATGGACAGAGCTTAAAGAAACAGATAGAGCTTAAAGGATTAAGTTATACTAACAATGCAAGACTATTATGCAAGGTGTACACGGTTGCTAAATTAATGACTAAATTACACTGGAATGCGGATGTGCGAGTTAAGATAACTAGCTAAAATGCAATGAACAAGGTGCACTAGAAGAAGCAATGATGCGGAGATATACAGAGTGAAGCTAAGTTACACTATCAACTGATTATGTAATGAAAATGAGAGGTGCAAATAAAGATTAAATTCTGAAAACCCATGAGATAAATAAGATTCTAACACATATATACAAATTTTAGAATGAAAACCAGGGAAATTGAAGTTAACTCTAAAAAAATCAACACAAAGACACACTACCAAATCCCGTTCGCAGGGCGGCGCAAAAACTTGGTAGGCTGGGAAAAGAGTTTCACCTCCAACTTATTGTATTTCATCGCAAGTGCACAGCGTGCCTATTGGAGGCGGGGCAAGTTTCGCCTCAGTCGTTGTCGATCCACAGGGAAATGGAGTGTGTGAAGTTGATTCCAAAGCCTTACGAAACTGATTTCTAAGGGAGTTATCAAATGTTGGGTTTGGTTGGTGTCGATACGACAAAGATGTTTGTGACTGTAAGGTGAGTTATAAAAACAGAATGTAAACAAACTTGAAGAACACTAGGGCAGTGAATCCACCACCTGATCCTATGCTAAGGCAATTCCTAGTCAAATTATATTCTTGATTCTTTCCAGGGAAGAATACCCAGGATAATGTATTGGCTAATCTCACAAACTCCCCCTAGTATTAGGTGTCTTCTTACAGTACACTTAATCACAGGTTCATGTGTTTAAATAGCTAATTCAATTCTCCTAAAATAATGAAGCACAACAAGAACAATAAAAAGACTTTCACTGACTTAGCATGAAATCAAGGGTTTCATCTAAACCCTAGTTACTGAATTAGAACATGATACACATATTAAAGCAGAATTCAAATTAAGTTCATGAAACAAAACCCTAAAAATTGACTGAGTTTTTCTCACATGAAGAACATCTCAATTTATACCTCACAATCACTCGAACAAGCAATTAATGAAAAACCCAAACCTCTTTCCTCTGCTAATTCGTCTCTGACTCCATTGATTTGATGTTGGAGAAAACCCTAGCTCCAACTATCTCTAACCTAGCTTCTAGGGTATGGAGAATCTATGATGGAGATAACTTGAGATAGAGCGGAGGAGGGCAGTGGTGTGGCTCAGCTGTTGGTGTCAGGGGATGGAGATGGTGGTGGTGTTGGCTCTGCCATGGTCGGGGGAAGAAGAGAAGAGGGACGGGTTTCTCTGAAAGTGTCGGGGAAGGAGAAAGAGAAGAGAAAATGAGAAATGGGGATTTGGTCGATGGATGAAGGTGTAGGTGGCTTGGGTGTGAAGCGGGTGCAGCGAGTGGTTGATGTGCATGAAGGAGCGACCGTTGGATGCGGGAGACACCGATGTGTGGGCTGATGCGACCGTAGGATGCAAATGGATCAAATCTCACGGCTCAGAGTAAAACGGGCTTTGGATCCGGGTTATGGGCCGGGTCTTGGATAGCTCAAGCCCATGTCTTGTAAGTTGGGTTGCTTCTTGTTGGATTGCAACCGTGCGCGCGCGGCTTTGGCTTTTTGCTCCATAGACGCTCGTCTCCAATTTTCTGCTCTTTTGGCTCCTCAATTTCTTCGAGCTTTATTTACTACCTAAAAACACAAAATTAATTAGTACAAATATTTATTCTTGAAAACAGGAAAAATAGAGAATTTGGGATAATATCTGATTTCTGAGCACAAAAGATGAGTTAAATGCCAATAAAAAGATGTAGAAATATGCAATATTTGGCACTCATCAGTGTCGTGGTGCTTGGCCCTCAGTGATGCAAGTCGGTCTTCTTCCTGGATTGAAGCCCACGTGGGTAGTGGGGTGCACAGGACTTTGTCTGATCTTCCCTGCGAGGTATCTTTTGGCTCGAACAGCTCCACTCCGCATATTGGTGTGTACGGAGACAATGATGTAGGAATGCGGATGACTTTCTCATTTAGCATGGTCTTCAGGCACTGGTGATACATTGAGGGAATGACCTTGTTGTCGTGAAGCCATGATCTCCCAAGTATCATATGGTAGTCCGGCTCCTTTTCTATGACTTCAAACTTTGCTCTTGACTAAACGGGTCCTACTGATAAATTCAGATTGACATACCCGTATGTGATGGTCTGATTTCCTTCGAAGTCCGTCATCGTGGTGGGATGTCGTACAATCTTGCATAGGCTAACCTTGGCTGTCTTGAGAGTCTTGAGAGTAATCACATTCGAAGATGCTCATGTATCGACGAGGGCCCTCCCCGAACTCGAACCCTTGATGTGAGCGGTAACATGTAGGGAACGGTTGTGACCTTCCTCTGCCATCATGTCGTCTTATGTGAATGTAACATTATTTACAGATGTTTCCGATGCAGTTAAAACTTCTGGACGAGAAGAAGTCAGGTGTACGTCCAGAGCTATTTTATTAACTGCAGCAAACGTCTCTGCCTGTTGATTCTTCGAGAGGTGCAAGAGTTCACACAAGCTTTCCACTAGAGATGCCGCTTCCTGATCCACTGGCCTCTGGTTCGTAGTAAAACTGTTGATCTGAGGGGAACTAGTCCCCGGTGTAAAGGTTTCCGGAACGCTCATCTATGATGTCATCTTGATGAGGAGATCGAGTATGTCGTTTACCGCTTATTTGATTAGCTCCATGTTCTTCGTGTGAATCTCTTGTACCCGTGCTAGTTCGCTTAATGTTGGAAATCTCCTGATCATGCCGTCAGATAATCCGTTAGGAGGAGGGGTATCTCCGTTGGAGGAACCATCAGGATTTGAGACTGTCGAGGCGATCCTAAGACCAACCATCTCGAAATTGATTGAATGGTATTGAAGAAATTGACTTTACAACCGAGAGATTAACCTCCCACTGTGGTCGCCAATTGTTTATGGGTGAAAACTATTTCTGCCGGTTTTGGTAATTTGGGGTGTGTGGATGAGAAATGAGTATAAACCTTAAACAAATGCCTTTGCGGTGAGTGCTTGTAGATTCGAGAGATCAATCAAACAAGTCCGGCCTAAACCAAGAAATGGTCGTTCAGACTTGTTTCGGTTACAAAGTGAAGAAGATGGGGTTGATCTTATGGAGGGAAGCGAAGAAGGTGTTGAGAATGTGAAGGTGTTGGCTATGAATGACTTGTGTCGAGAAAGTCGAATCAGCTTGCGGTGGTGTAAGTTATCAGTTCCGGTGTTTGAATACGATTGTATCAACACTTGCCTCTGTTGTCTGGACTTGTTTCCTTGTTTTCTCTGTGTGTTTGGAAAATAGGGAGGAGAACCTATTTATACAAGTCTTTTAGCCTAACCTTTGTATCTCATGGGAAGTGGAGAAAGTGGAGTGATGGAGTAGTGGAGTCGTGTGTTAGTGTCACACGACCCCGGTCTTGCCCACTTCTCCCATCATCACTAACCGTCCATGACTTCCGACACGTTCTTGTGATGGCGCATTGCTCGCCGCACGCCTGTAAACCGCTGGACCAATACCCCTGTATGTATCCACCAGTTTGTGACATGATTGATGTCTCGAGTGTGTGGATCGTGGAACCCACAGAAAGTAGCATGTAATGCTAAATTGAATAAATGTCGTTATTCAGGAGGTCGATACTTGTGAAGTATCGTGTGTATTTTATGCAGGTACTGCATCATGGTGTGGTAAAGTGACGGGTGGTGATCACCAAGACGCATTACTGACCAATTAACTCTGACCGAGGGTTGTATAACCAAGCCGGTGAAGTTGGACGGACGAGATGATCTTTGAGACACTCATCTGCGACCGTTGATGAAATTAGGGTTTTAGAGGAGGTGCGCAAGCATCCTCTTGACCTGGTCGAATCGAAGCTTGGGATACGATTTTGGCCAGGCCGATCATACATGCGTGTAGACGGCATGATGGTGTAGGCGCCTATACCCCATTACCTCACGAAAGTATGATCTGGGCCACTCAATTCGTCCGGTGAGTTGAGTGGCGAGATCAATTTGTGACAGAAAACTAGTGCCGCAAGAGCCGCACATCATGCCATTTTCAGGCGTGCGTTCCAAGACAACCAATTCTTGGTCGGTCTTGGCCGATCGGTCTGGAGTGTAGGTGATAGGCTGGCGTTCACGCCTATACCTGACTGTCCCATGAAAACGTGATCTAAGCCACTCAAATCGTCCGGTGAAGTTGAGTGGTCGAGATCGGTTGCGGTTTGGGAAGTGTGACCACGCTAGTTTGGACGCGCGTTTTGGGATAGCCAGGCATGATATGCCTTGGCCGATCAGGTGAGGGGATAGACGGGCCCACGGTGGTCATGTTGGTATGGCCGGACCTGCTTAATCTAATCTCGAACCTTTCATTCGTGCCGGAGAAAATGGACGCTCGTGATGTTTAAAACCCTAATTTTGAGTTTCACGGCCGTGCGTCATGCTCTATTCGGGCGTACGAATTGGGATGACCAACCATGGTTGGTCCCACCGATTGGTCGAGTATGTAGGCGAGCCCTCGGTGATTGTGTTGACATGCTCAGGGCCCTTTGAATCTACATCTACACCCTCCATCTATACCTGCGAAGATGGATGGTTGAGACTGTTTTGCGACACATGTAATATGCCGCAAACCCTACCTAATTTAGGGTTTTCCGTCCATCTTTTGGGAGAGGCCGCTCATGCTGGGTTGGTTATAGTGAATATTCCATACCTCGCTTTGGGGGTTATGGAATTGATCTGCCATCCAATCATGCTTTGGTGAGGTTGGATGAACGAGATCATATCCCGGCAATACGGACCGATCGGATGCTCAATCGGGCTAGTATAACACACCGAGAGTTCTCAATCGGGCTAGTATAACACACCGAGAGTTGCGGCACTGTGGGGTATTTCGTACATGCTTTCATTATAATGCTTGGAGGTTCGTGTTGCTCTGCCGAGAGCAACACTCGGTCGTCATGCCGCACGATAATGAGTACGAAATACAAGGCTTTGCTCACGCATTAATTAATAATGCTATAAATTCACGGGGTATATGGGATTGTTGCTACATGCTCCAACCTCGGATGAATTTCATGTATTTAATTCACGAATGGGATTGTTGCCACATGCTCCATTCTAGGTGAATTAGTAAAGTGATGAAGTATTCAACACTTATTAATGGCTTTATATTTTACAAGATGTTAGCGCATAATTTTCTATTTTTTTACAATTTTAACCTTAAATGAAAATCCACCATCAACACCTGTTTATGGACTATATATGAAAATATATCCTATGGTCATGGTTTTGGGCAAAATTTATTTCTATCTTATTAATACAATTCAGTTGAAGAAAATATATTTCATCATTAATTTGTCAGGTGATAAAATCTCAAAGATCAAAAAATATATTTTCACTTGTGTTTTGTTGTGAGTGTGACCGACCAAAAACAAGCCACATCAACAAAAATTACATGCACAAGGCAAACAATCCTTATCAAGAATCTTTTAAAGTTAAACAAGATTTTGTAACTAAACACATTTTTGAGGTAGTTTAGATAGACTAATCCGACTTTTAAGATAGCTTGATTAATGTAGATTCAATTTTAGTCATAGTAGATAACTACTCAGAGAAATAAGTGGGACGATATAAAGCTATTAGAACATCTCCAATGGTGTCTCGGTATATATCCTATGTGGAAACCTAAATATTAGGCTTTTAATAAACATTATATATAAATAGAATCCTATTTTAACAAGCATCTCCAATGGTAGATGTATCTATATATATTTTAATACAAGTGTCATTTATTTATAGGTTACTTAATTTAAAATGTGGGCCTAACTAATTTTGAACATAAAAATATATGACGTGGGTATGGATTGGAGTATCTAAATTTAGATACTCTCATCCAAACTCAAACTGCCACCTCATGCTAATTTTTTCCTATCCAACCACCATTGGAGAGAATTTTTTATGTTAGAGTATCTAAAATCCTATGTGGCAGCAAGTTTTTTTAGAGACCTAAACTCTATTGGAGATGCTCTTATTACGGTTAAGTTTGTAAGCTCGATCCTAACCGTAAAAGCAAAATTTGTGTACCCAGAAATTTTTACGGTTAGTTATGACGAAAACAATCTCAACCGTAAATCAGTTACGGTTCATTCTTTAAATCCCAAGCCACTTGAAAAATAATGTAGTTCCAGAATTTTTTACGATCATGATTTCTAAAATCGAACCCAACCGTAAAACATTACGGTTAAAGACCTAATCGTAATTTGATGTTCAATTCATACTTATTCATACATTTACAGTTAGGATTTCATAATTTGTTAACCGTAACAATACATCTACGGTTAGGATTTCCTAATTTGTTAACCGTAACGGATACAGAGAAATAGCTTTTTCTCCTTAATTGAGTGGACTTAATAAAAAGACAACATATCAAATGTATGATTTCGGTTGACGAAGGACATGAAGTTCAGAAAAACAAAAAGGAGCAGATTTTTGAATTAAAATTAGGTTTTTAATTTAGATGGAGGATAACTTAGGCATTTTCTATTGCATCATGACACCCCATAACTAACATTTTGGTCACTAAGAATCCATGTGAAGCCCCTCTATTGAAATGTGAAGCTCCTATATTAGGTTTCTTTTTTAAGGATCAACCGGTTTGGCTATCAAAATCATCAAACCTCATATTTGTAGACATTTTTTGAGTCCAATTTTGTGCACACTCCTTTAACGAGTGTGCACGTAACAATCTAATGTGATTGGCCCATTCTAACAAAAGGTTATCTCATTTTATTAAATCAGATTTTTATTATATTTTAATTTAATTTAAATAAATAAAAAAAAAAGCATATTTATTTGTCTCCAAAATTATAGTGTTTTCAAATAAGAAAATACAGTAGGTAACTAGTTTTGGGAAGAAGAAGCTAAACGCTGTGACGTCACGAGATCTAGGTTTTCATAACTAACATCTTGGCATAGATTATAGATCATGTTCAATATGCAGAGATTCCCAAGTTGTCACTAGCAGTAAAAATTGCATACGATTCAAACATCACATCACCACGTTATACAAGCTTTTTCTAGTTCTTAATTTTCTTTAATGACTACTGGGTTTTGAGTCTAGTTTTGGTCCTGTCGTTGATCATTTAGAAGCCTTCTGCTGCCCGATTTACATTGATCGGAAGGAGAGATTAATAATCAAAGTACCCATCATGAAATTAGCTTGATCCTATATCAATGTATGTTGATCATTATTTATTCCTAAATGATTATTCCTTGATGTTCTTAAAGTAATTTCCACTATCATAATTTAAAAAAACATATTAAATATAATACCAGTGAAGATTTATTATTCATTGCTTGATTGAATAGCTGATTCATGGTATATGATTCAGATTGATCTATAAGTTTTGCCAATTATCAAAATTGAAGTTACCATATCAGTTAGCAAATTACAGGCAAGGCAAATATTGAATACACTACACTTTACCTTTTTTAGATTTAAATTAAATTAAAACATAATAAAATCTAATTTAATGAAATGAGATAACCTTTTGTTGTAAAGGACCAATCACAATAATTTGTTATGCGCACACTCGTTAAAGGAGTGTGCACTGTAGTAGCAGGATTTCCCACACTACACCCCTTACTCGATTTTGCTAATTAATCCATTGAAAGATGTAAGATCAAGAATATTTATTGATTGAGTCCATG
>JAJJWW010019344.1:0-50187 GCA_023531295.1 Papaver armeniacum | reverse complement strand
CAAGAAAAAGATGCCCGACGCATGACGGACATGGACCAAAATGATGGCGGATGGTTTCGAGGTCCGCCCGGTGCGTTGCACGGGCACAAAATCTAGTTATTATGTATAGATCTATCTCCCCCTCTTTAATGAGAGCAACACTAACAAAAAATCTCCCTACTTAATTAACATCAGCCGTTGGATCTTTCCTCTTCAAAATTAGACCGTTGGATGACAGGAATATTCCACAGTAGATTCCTGTCACAGAAAAATTTTCCGTGTCCTTTTTTTCGTTACTTCCCGAAAATACCCTCCATCTTCTTTTCCAAAACGAAACCCTTTCTTTCCTATTCAGTTCCATCACCACCCATCGTTACCATCACCACCACCAACAGTATCATCATCACCAGCACCACCGTCACTATCATCATCACCAGCAACGCCACCACTATCTCACCACCAACAACACAGCGCTTTCTTTCTGTGACAACCAACACCCTATCCACCACTACCTCACCACCAACAACACCATCACCACCAATACACTATTTCTTTGATTAATTCAATTCATTGATTTCGATTGAATTAATCTTCTCCCCAAATCAAGTTTTGAATAATTTCATTTTCTCCCCAAATTAATTCTAGGTCACCAACAACTCGATTGATGATTCTCATCTCCACCCAAATCGAGTTCCAATTTGGGTTCACCGATGCGTCACCATTATCATCAGGTTAGTATTCTATTTGAAAACTTAAATTGGTTCATTCTTTCCTCGACATAGTTTTCTCATGCCACCCCAAAAATCAGACGTTTGTATGTGCAGAATAGCTGGTTATGAAACAAAATTCTGCACACAAAACATGTTTGATGAAATTCCTCTAATGGTTGGCTTTCTTTTCATATGCCTTTGCTATATATACTTCGGGAATATTTTTATTTTATTTTTTTTGATCAGATTTGGGTAATTACTATGTTAATGCATATAAAACGATTTCATTAGAAAGGATTCACATTTACTTATTCCTCGCATACAGAAGATGATAGTGCAATCAGTTTAGTAAAACAAGACATTTTGTTAATTATGTATACAAAATTCAGCTGATTGAGATGATACTTCACTTCCATTTTTTAACAACGAACTTTAGTTTTCACCATATAATGTTGAAGAGAAAGATTGCTGTTTTCTGCAAATGCAACTGCAACTTGGATTTTCTTTGTCCCTCTACACAAGCTTAATCAGTTTTTGTAAGAAACATCTTCACTTTTCGGTGATTCAAGGTAACACTAAGAAAGTAAGAATTAGTTCTTACGTTGTAGTAATATCGCAGCCAACAGCTTTTCCTGCCGTGCAAACTGTTACTTGGTACAAATTGGCAAAAGATGAAAGTAATGGGTTTCTATGGTAGTATTGGTGGACTCATAGTTTAGAAATAGAACTTACAACTTTGATGTAGTTACATTCTAGACATTAGCTTAGAAAACGAAACTTATAGCTTTATCGATAGTTTGTATCTGAAAAAGAAATCAACATGGACCGGTTAGCATAATCTACACTATCTGAATTTTTGAGGAAGTGTGTCATAGCTTTGAGAGTTGACAAACATCCATGAAGAGATTATATATAGTCATGTAGTTATGCAGCTAATAAAACTTACAGCTTCCATGTAGATTTCTTTTGTACGTTAGCTTAGGTTAAGAAAGCTTAGCTAATAAAATCAACATTGAGTGGTTGACATGTTAGCTAATGATGACACTATCTGGATTTTGTAGAATCTATGTCATATCTCGAGAGATGACAAAAATTCATGAAGGGGTAAGTGTTTAAAAATGTTTAATCGGATAGACGGCATGAGACTAGCACTTGACATCATAAGATTCTGTCCACTTATATCTAGGTTGAAGTGATCGACACTTTATTCATAACCCTCACAAAAATGTCTGAGCATAAAGTCCAGCAGTAGGTTTCATGACCCTCACAAAAATGTCTGAGCATAAAGTCCAGGAGGAGTGGGTGGGTGCGCTGATTAGTAACGCCAACGGACATAGAAAACCTGTTGCTTTTGGTTAATTTTAATTAATAACTACGTAAATGTCATTTGTTAAAGCTAAAAATAACGCCTACATATGGAAACACTATGGCATATGAGTCGCGAACAGAATGCAACCGCGTGACTGGCAGACCATCACTTGGGTCACACTGGCTGCCAAACAACAAGACAGATTATTAGATATTCCACATAATACCCAAATGACCAAATTATGCTACTTAACCGTATGTTGTTTCTTTTATAATTTGTTCATTGTTTCGGATATGTTAAGTACAGAACAAAGGATGAGAAAACACTATTTTTATGCGAGAGTGGAGGGGAATATTTTTTCTAGGTGATGTACAGGCAGTGTTATGTTATCTGATAAATCGAGAGAACAACTTTCTTTTATTGCAGTATGTCATATTTTGTCAGAGTGATGAAAAATGAAAAAAACTATTGTTTACCGACGTGCAACGCACGTGCACTTTACTTGTATATATAATGGTTTTGACTATTATCTTCCTTGGATTTATTTTGCAGGAATACAGAAGAAAAATGGGATTCAGTTTCCTTTTCATTCCTTTGTTTTTTCTCTAAGATTACGATGGGTCATGTTGTTATCCGTATCATTCATGGATGCAATTTTTTTTTTCTTTGAAGCAATCATGTATGTAATGGTATTGTGTAAATTAAATTTATATCGTAATGAAATAAAATTTATTCAGCAAATGAGAATTTTGTTTTTGTTTGATTGTTTTTATCTTTAACTTATTGAACAATTTATAACCAAATAAAAAATCGGAAGAAATCAATAATATAACAAAAATAATTTGAAAATAAAAACAAAAAATGGAAATTAAAAATTCCATTGCTTTTCGTTTTAAATTACCATAATAATAAAAATAAAATAAATAAAAAATTAGTAAATAAAAAATACCTTTTTCCCTCATGTTATTGCCTCAACTTTGGGTGTGGCATAAACCTATCTATTGCTTCAGTACACTTAAGGTGTGCAATAATTTCTTGTTACACTTGCTTCTTTCCACACAAGGTGGCAAAGTTTTTATGTGACAAAAGGATTTTGCACACACAAAACATGGGTTCTTGCCATACAAATGACGTGTTGCAAATGACTCATTTTCTTGTAGTGATGGCAACTATATTCAATCCGAGCTTTGATCCGATCGGTGCATTCCAAGCACTCAAGACAAACCTGGGAGCTAAGTCAAGCCTCGCCAAGGCAAGTACACTAGCCATCGCGCTTGCAAACGTCAACATAGCCAATGGACATCCTAATCACCTCATAAACGAAGTCGCAATAACACTTTTAATACTGGTGCATTTATACAATTTTCATATTTTCGCATCTTTTCATATAAACATGCATACCTTTGTTCAATGAGACACATATAGATCGTGGCGAGCATTTTCTCACGAGGAAATGCACACATATTAAATCCTCGCGCGCATCTACAATAAGTGGGATTGCCCTCCGCGCGAATTCCGATAGCATATACATCTTCAAAGTCTCATGCACGATAAAAATGCAGACAAGGCGAGACATCCTTGTGCGAAAGCATTGAAGCAAAGATGATAATCACTATCTTCTGCATGATAGTCAGATATCACTCAACGTGATCGACTATCACTTGGGGGCGAGATATGTAACACCTCATGGTTTAGAATAACTCTTTTGGGGCAAAGACCGCGTAACACCCATGTGCTTGGGGAAGAATGAAGCACCTAAATGCAATGCAAATTCGATTCCTGAAAATCGAAACAAAGGGTAACCTAAGCTTCTAATCCTCCAACGAGTTACAAGATTAAGAGGGGCGACTATACACCCTAATATTTCGACGCAATTATTGCAATTAGTAATGTTAAATCGCTACGATAAGAATGATCGAATTCTCGTAATCTGGTTCTTATAAAGTCAAGCACTCGCATTTGGATGCAACTCGATACCTGTGCTTGCTCATCAATTATGTATTCATCGACGCAACCTGATGCAAAGACGGTTTTATTTATAACTAATGCACTCGTATTTATCGAATTGTTTAAGTCTACTCCTCAGGACATCTGATGCGACTCCACCTGATCGGTTAGCCGTACTCAAGATACCGCTCGCAGTCCAAATCCGATCGCAACTGCCGCAGAAGGTAACTATGTTCGTGAGTCAGCTCGCAGTTTCACCGAACGAAATCAGCTGCAGCATTCAAACATAGCCTAGCCGCTCCCGCACTCCACGGTGATCGCATCCATCGCAGTTGCGGTAACTTGCTCGTCAGGCACGTATTTCAATAGACTGGGCTACCGCGATCCATGCTTTGTTCGCAACTCCGCCAGTCCAATTAATCGCAACTGGCAGCGATGCGCGCTTTGCTCGACGCTTGCAGATTCCAACCGATCAAGCCGCTGCTACTCAACTATGTTCACACCTCGTGGATTTCACCGGGACTCGCGAACGCACCGCAAAGCGCGGGGCTTCATTGCTCAGCCGGGCAGCTCAGCCGATGCACCGAAGCCGCTGGCCGCACCGATAGCATCGCCGCTTCTCCCGCAGCTTCAATCTTTGCTCGGGCACGTCGAGATTTCAATGGCATCAAGCCGGGCAGCTAGCCCAGCTCGTTTCGCAACACACGCACCACCTCCGATCACACCGCCATGAGTGTAATCCATGCTCGTCATGCGCCGGGCCAAGACATGTCACCTCGATCGGAGCCGGCTAGGCCCGGAAGATAGCTCGTCAGCCTCCCGCGGCCTAGCCGATCGCACTCACCTGCACCGATGATCAGACCCTGCCCGGCCGCTTCTCCAGATTTCACCGATCGGAGTCAGCGACAAATTCAAAATTTCTCCTCGTTTCGCAACTCCCCAAGCAGCCTCAGCCCGATCGCAGATACCGCAGAGGTAACTTGCTCGCTCGTCAGCATAGCACACCGATTGTCTGAGCCATCAGAGTCGCGCATGGCGTCCAGAAGTCTTCCCTGGGCATTCGAGCCCGATCAGCACTGGCCGCAGTTGTAACTTTGCCGCCGCTGCGCTATCGTCAACCGATCGGGCTACTACAAATTCAAACTACGTTCACTCTCCCATAACGACCATAAAGCTTCCTCAGAGTGCATCTTTGCTCGGAGCGTCGCCGCGATTTCACCGATCGGAGTCATTGCGAATCCACCTATGCTCACAATTCCTCGGGCAGCCTCGCATTTAACGCAAATGCGGCCATAGCGCGCCTTGCTCGTCAGCCGCTGCCGCAGCTCCGCTTGATCGTGAAGCTGGCCGCAGCCTGGGCAGATAGATCGCCGCACCGCAGCCCATACGATCGCGAAATGGGCCGCAATGCATTTATGCGCTACCGGGCCACCGCAGTTCTAACCGATATGGGCCGCCGCAGTTTCAAAGCATAGGTCGTCAGCCTCCCGCAGACCCAAATTGATCACAAACCGGTAAGCCGCGGCGGCAACTTTGCCTCGTTGTTCACGTGATTTTAGCCGATCGGCCGGGCCGCAGACCCCATCTTATGTTCATAACTCATGCACCGAATCGGATCGCCGCGAGCAGCGGCATTTTTTACCGCTGCGCTAGCAGGAAATTGCGGGACGATCGAAGCCGTCGCAATCCAGCCTATGTTCGTGATCTCCCCAGCACTGGGGCCACCGGATCGCAGTCACCATCGTAGACCTAAACTTTCGCTTCGCAGCCTCCCGCAAATTACCATCGGGTTGTCAGAGTCCACGAGAATTAAGTAGCTTCCCATCTACCCGATGGAGTCACAGAAATGACATTGTCAGTCACGTAATTCAAATTGATCAAAGCTATTGTAGACCATTTTTCTCAATGATGTTACTACCCGCTTTTGCTCATCAAGTAAATGACCCGATTTTTGTGGCCGCCGCCGATCAGGTTTTTCATCCTCAATCACGCAATCCGGCCTAGCGTGATTATGGTGATATAGTTGACATATAAAGATCGATGTCACATCCAAAGAGCACAAAGAAACCATCTCGAGTTCCAACACACAGTCTCGTTACCATGTCAACTATCAAGGGTCACACCTTTTTCTCACAACTTACCACTGGCCGGGGCTTTTGCATACAACAATCAAGTTGCTCCATCTCTCCAAATCACAATAGCCTCACTGCGGGGGCGTCTTGATTGTGATTTCCGCAAAACAACAAGGGAAGTTTGCCAATCACCTCAACATCAATAATACACACTTAAGGGCGAGTTTTATCATTAACTACGAAAACGAAAATTTCTTTAACCCTAACAAGTTGGAGAAGGGGGCGATATTTATACCATAAGTAAAAATGCTACTTAATAAGCCCAATTGATATTTGAACGTCTTTGGCACTCATCCAAGACCGCAATCATCAACCCCGGCTCACCATCCCGCCAATATTACAATGACCGGTCAATGGTCAAAGTAAACACTCGGTCGATGGCTTCAAAGTCAACACTCGACTACAAAGTCAACCATTGGTCAACTATCAAAGTCAGGCTACACGTCACACTCCGACCTGGCTCGACCTTTTTTAAGAATGCTTCCAACCAATCTCTCTCAAATGCACAATCGCACTGGCCATTCGATCCTCAACTCCAGTGCGACTAATTTAGTCCGCTTGTGAACATCCATCCATCTTGTCGACCATTGTGCCTGTCAACCATCAATCCAACACCATGATGCGAATGAAGAACGAATGCAGGATTTCATGCGAAAAGGAAATCATCATGGAGGCATAAATGTTAACCCATTATGCGAATTAACACAGGAGGCATGCGAGGACGGTTTCATGCGGATTAATGCCAGAGGCATTCAAAGCCGACAAGTGCGGGGTAAAACATGATGGCGCTTTCATGCATTTTCGAGTGACTTGATTTCGATGCATACAAGCGGTTTCATGCATAATTGATTGCGAACATATTAAAGCCATTTAAGTCCATCTCGAAAGGAGGTGTAAAAGATGAATAAATAGGGATGCCCAGTTAGGAGAGATGGGTGGGCCAATACAAGAAAAATGAGAGAATGTAATTCCATTATCAATAAAAATTACTCCCCAAGGGATTCGCCTGATGTAGGCAAACCATGTCGAACCACGTAAAACTTGTGTTTCTTTTATTTGTTCTTTAATTCATCTCCTCGCCATAAATACACAAAATTATCTATTCATCGTGTTTCGCGCCCATAATTTATTTTGGGTACAAATATCAAGGCTGACTATGGGAATACGAGAAAAGGAATCGTGTTTTCCGCTGGAGAAAAGTTAACAAAATGCTTCAAAATCAAGTTTCCGTGAAAAAATGCTTAACGTCAGAAAAATCACCGCGAATCGAGATCGAATTTCCGCAACCCTCGCTTGATCAAATAGTTGCGCCTCACCACCGCAGCTGCCGACTGTGGCGACCGCAAATGACGATTCTGCCATCGATCGCATATTCCGTGAGTCCGTGATTCTCATTAAGATTTGCTAAAGCTGTTACCTTCCGAAACCACTCAAATTGCATCACAACAAAGCCTCGATGAAAATGTTTCAGGACGTTTAGTTTTATAAAAGATGGCGTAAAACATCATCAAAATTGTTGGCCGGATATTCGATCCGCAACATGGTCAGTCGATTTGATTTCAATCCACGCATTCGAGATGATTACATTGCAGTCTAACAGTTAATCACGATTCTGCGAAATCGATTGACCACAATCGCGACGAAATCGACTTAATCGAGGCCACCTAGACTGACTTATTGGAAAGATCGCTAAGATTATTTCCAGGATGTTCGATCCGTAGCATATTCAATTCCAAAGTTTGCCATGGTTTCTGGTACCCATAATTGAAATCTGAATTGAGTTTGTTGACACCCTATCGATCCCTCTATATACAAAATGGCTTATCGAAACGGAAAATGGGTCATTTGTCCAAAAAAATTTAAAACACGGTTCAAATGGACTGAAGTAAAAATTTTATGGGTGAAATGGACAAAAAAAGCAAGGATGAATCGATTTCATCCCGGCTTAAACTTAAAAAAATAAAGCAAGGATGAAACTGATGCATCCTGTAAAATAAAAATAAGAAAAAATATTTGAAAATGGACCCAGATGAAACCATAATCCTCATTTATTTTTAAATTTTTGTCCATTTAAACAGTATCTAAATCTAACTGTCCTTTTCACCCAGGAAATTTTGATTTTGGTCTTTTTAACCAATTTTTTGAAAATGGCATAATAACTACTGGAGAATCTTTATAATTTAAGGCTGACAATAAAAATTGATCGATTACAGCTAACAAATTAATGGAGGAACATTTTAGGAAAAATCTAAAACTTAATCCATTATTGATTAACAACAAAATTAGGTAACACCATTAATTAGCAACAAAAATTAGGCAATATCATTAAATTGCTCCAAATATGTAAAGTGTATCTTGTTGGATAAGGCTATATTCACCGGACAAATGTATTCAACACCTTGCAGTTACCCACATGTCCAATATAAGAAGGAGAGCAGTGTGGATGAAGTTGAAGAAAAGGGATGTTTAGCCGTTTAGGTAGTGCATGAATTCAAATATGGAAAATGTTAAAGATCGTACCAATTACGTGCATATTACCTCTAATTACTAGTACGACCGTTGCCACGGTGGGAGGGCCGACTGAAGAAGAATATGAAGATGGAGTTTGTCCACGACTACTTTCGTCCCGGTTTGAGGAAAAGGTAATATTTTCACCTCATTTAGAAAAAGTAACATTTGCACCCTTTGAGGAAGGTGATACTTTCTCCCGGTTTAAAAGCGATACTTTCGCCCGTTTCGGAAAAAAAGTGATTCTTTCGCCTGTTTCGGAAAAAAAGTGATTCTTTACGCCCCGTTTCTAAAAAGTGATACATTTGCCCCATTTCGGAAAACTTTATTGCGCCCCAATCAGGCGAACTTTAAAGTTGCGCCCCATTTTTTTTTTTTTTAAATTCGGGCGTAACTTTAATCTTCGCCCCACCAAGCGCAACCTTTAAACTTCGCCCGACCAAAGACCAAACAAAAGACCAAATATAGTTTGGTTTTTGGTTTTAGTATGGTATTTGCTCTTTACTCCTCTCCGTAGTGTCTGGGTTTTCGACCAAATTTTTGGTTTTAGTCGACCACTGTGGTTGCTCTTAATACCTACTTCCCCACTTGGTTTCCAAGATGTCACATTTCTTATTCTTGACAACAACTTAATTTCTGGTTGATCTTGACAACAACTTAATTTCTCGTTGATGTTAAACGCTCGTCTGATTGTTGGATATGCGTGTCTGCCTGTCAGACACATTGGTGATGTCATACACATCGGTCGCAGTTAATTCTAGGATGAATGTCTCATTAACAACCTGAAATCTTTGTACATTGATGATTGACTATACATCAACATATATGCAAGTTTATTCACAATTTATTTTATTTACTCAATGGTTTATTATTATTATTGAGTGACACTCATAATATAAATTAGTATGGATTTATTCTTTTTTTGGTTTCATAATGCGTCCATGCCATTGCCAAAGAAATTTTGGTGTCTCTATGCCCATATTCCATGCTCGCGTAATTGCGTCTTAGTCGTGAACCAGCGTAATGATCCAGACTTTTTTTACACAAAATGGTTAAAAACCAAAATACTTTTTCTTATTTTTAATTCACACAGACGATGCATCCAGTTTCATCCTCGCTATTTTTTAAGTTTAAGCCAGATGAATCGATTTCATCCTTGTTATTTTTTTTGTGTCCATTTCACCCATAAAATTTTTTTTACTCGTCCATTTGAACCGTATTTTAAATTTTTTTGACAAATGACCCATTTCCGCTTTTAACCCTCAATTAGATCGGGATTTATTACTCCCATGACTTGAAGAAAAAAACAAAACAACAAAAAGCAGGAAGTATGTTCTATTTTGGAAAGGAAAATATTACATTTCTAGCCAAAAAACTCTAGCTTAATCCTATATTCTAGGGGTTCCTTGCAACTCTATCTTAGTCCAACATTCTCCAAATTTTTTATTCTCTCCGTTTTTAAAATAATAGGCGGATCCTTGAAACGGATAGAGTAGAAGAAAATAAACAAAATAAATTTCGACTCAATCTATGCTACAAAAAAGATAGTTGCTCCGATTTAAACTTCAAGTTCAAGATCAATATTCATAGTATTATTTTCATTATCAATACAAAGCAAGCAAGAACACGAAAAGTTTAGATGATTTTATCAACCGAATCATGCTGCTGCATCAATGCCAAGTAGCTCTTCTCTCCCTTTCATGTCTATCTTCACGAAATAAATAAATTCCGTCTCGCAGAACAGACCAGTGACAACGATTTAGGCATAATTCATGGAATATGTCATACCATCCATTTCCTTTATAAACAGTAACTGTACTTTCATACCAACGATGATCCCGATTGTCGTACCAACGAAAATCACACCAAAAATGTGTATTAGCAATCAGTGATTGATGAAATTCCCATTCCCATTCCTCATCTTTGCGGAGCGTATGTACACCTAGATCATCATCATTAGACTGGCAATGCATATCCAACGAAACTTCATTACCTTCGATATAATTTGATACCCGCACCGTCACTCTTTCATAATGGAGCCATGAAAATGATGAACACTTGGGAACTAGTAATGGAAACAACAGCAACAAAAACAGACTTACCGCATTGCCATTGTTCCTAGTACCCATACTCGAATCTGGATGACGCCCTATCAATCTACCTATGTATTTATATACCACAATGGCTTATCGGATCTTAACGGCATAATCACTAGAGAATCTTTAGAATTTAATGCTAACAAATAAAATGATCGATTACAGTTATTGGAGGAACGTTTTAGGGAAAATCCAAAACTTAATCGCACCATTATTTTACCAAGAAAAATTAGGTAACATCATTGATTACCAATAAAAATCAGCCAATATCAATAAATAGCTACAAATATGTAAAGTGACAGTGTCTCTCGTTGGATAAGGCTATGTTCACCTTTTTTTTTTCTACTCCCTCCGTTCCACTTTAGACGATGTTGTAGGAATTTTCACGCAGATTAAGAAATGAAGAAAGAAATGAAGATTTTTATACCATAAGAAAAGTTTTCAAACATTAATTGCTATTAGAAAAGACAAAATGTTGGGGTATTATTTGTAGTTTTTTGGAAAAATATGAAAACTTTTAGTATTGTGGAACAAGATAATAACCCTAAAACATCATCTAAAATGGAACGGAGGGAGTAATAAGAAAGGATTTTATTAATCAGATTAATCAAACATGTTTTGTAGATCACTCTGTAAACTGGTATTCATCCAGCTAGGAGGATCAAACCATCTATTCTTAATAAAAGAAGAAGTTGCATGTTTTGCAAGCATATTCGCTGCATTATTTGCATCTCTAGGTTCAAAAATAGTCAATAGAATTGCATAACAGAGTTATAATGTCTTATATCCAAGAATTTGTAGTCCACTGAACTGCATTTCTCGCCATTTATTGTCTTAATAACACGGCTACAATCTCCCTCCAGATGAAGCTTCATTATCCCCAGTTCCTTAGCCCATTTAACTGCCATCAGCTGCTGGCTTCAGCTGCAGCTCCTTCTGCAGTTATTGCTGTTGTTGACCACAATCTAAGTCCATGATGTGTACCTGCAGAGTCTCTAATTATTAGTCCCAACCCAGCATTTCCCGTCTCTTTTATGTAAGAGGCATCAAAGTTTATCTTAATGACATCTACACAAGGTGGTTTCCAATGATTAAGTTGCCTATTATTAGTAACACCAATACCAGATGAAATTGAGATGCTATTAGACTTCCAACCATCATAGTATATTAATCATACGAGAAATACTTCCTGCATTGAGATGAACATTTTCAAAGACTAAATGTCACAAGATTATGCCAGCTTTCCCTTCACCCTGCAAATTGTGCTGCACAGTAGCAGTAGAAGGAGGAGCAAAAGTACTTACAATCCAAGAATCAAAATTAGCATTAGTGACAGTAGCAGATAAATTACTGTCGCATAAATTCCAAATTTCCTTAGATATCTCACATTCCAAGAACAAGTGATGCATCATTTCAATAGATGCATTACAAAAAGAGCACAATATAGATTTATCATTAGGGAATCTAACAAATCTATCACCAGTAGGTAAGCAGAGGGTTAAGCATTTCCACAAAAAGTGAGGATTTTTTTTTTTTCCAAAACAAATTCCAGTTAACAATATCAATAGAGTTGCTGATACCATTCTGGGTTTGGTACTCATTAAGGATTACTCTGTAAGCTGATTCTACAGAGAATAAGCCATTATTCTTGGGTAGTCATCTAATAGTGTCAACACCACTACTAGAATTCTTAATTTCTTAATCTCCCTAACAAGATGCTGGTCAAACAAGGCTTCTAAGATACTATCATTCCAAATCTTATTATTACCGTCAATAAGTTGATTTACAATACAAACATTAGAGGAACTAAATGTAGAGTCTAGAAGGCCATCAATAGTGGGAACCCTATCTTTCCAAATGATGATATTTTCACCATTAGCAACTTCCCAATAGCTATATTTCATAACATATTCAATACCCTCCATGATGCCCATCCAAACCCAGGACACACTGGCAGCACTATTTCCATGCAGTACATTTCCGAATTTGAGACCATAGGTCATCAGGAGATGTAATCATCCTCCAAGCTAATTTTGTTAACAGTGCTTTATTAACAATTTCAGGTTTCTTGTTTGCATTTTGTTTAAAAAGCCGACCAAAAGTTTGCATTTTTTGTTTTTCTGAATAAGAAGGGGAACTCCTAGATATTTATCATTTAGAGCCATTCTCTTAATATGAAGAATACCAGAAATCTCATTCTTAACAATATTAGGAACTTTGGGACTGATATCCATACCTGACTTATCAAAATTCTGCCTATAATCTTAATTTACAGATTGTTCAGAGAAAAGGCTGAATTGCTCTATAATCTTAGCTAAAATTCTTGCCTCCTTAGCATTGGCTTTAGTAAAAATTAAGAAATCATCAAAAAGATTAAATTGGACACGGAAGGACTAGCTAGAAGTAGTGACTTTCATACCATGAATACTACCTTGTTATTCAGCATGAAGGAGAGCTCTAGAACACTACACCAAATTCTCGATTCTATCACACCAGAACGGCTTTTGTGGTCGTTATTTAAATTCTCACATAAACGGCCGTTATTTAAAATTTCGAATAGACCGGAGCTCAAGAACTTTTGTGCAATTCAGAATAAGCTTAAGCCGTTACTTAATTTTTTATAGGCGTGCCACTCACACGCTTGGTCACACTTGGGTCGTAACACCTTGAGCATGTGTGTGTGCCATTCACACGCTTGGGATACTAGGGTTATAGCAAGAGGAGTTTTTTTTCCACCCTACTTAATAGCCGTAGGATAATTTATCCTCAAATATGTATCTATATAACCCTAAGATAAGTTTTATTTCTTCGTCCTCTTTCTTTTATTTCTTCGATCCTCCATAGCTCCCTCTTCATTTTCATCTCTTCTCCATAACCCATCACCATGAATCATCTCAATCACCTTTTTTTTTTTTTTTTTTTTTTTTCGTAGATATCTTTGATCTAACTCTTTCTCTTATAATAATTTTTATTAATCTTGTACGAAGAGATATTGAAAAATAAGAAATTAGGGTTTCATTGGATTGATGGATTTGAAATTAGAGTTTTGGTGAAAAGGGTATTGGTCTTATTCTTCAAGGTTTCTTCACTTCCAAGGTATTGATTTAAGAAATTCGATCAATAGTTTTTTTTTCCTTCTCGTTTTGAATCTTAATCTTCTTTTCTCTTTTGGTATTCTATTTTTTGTTTACTTCAACCCATTCTTGTAATTACCGGGTATGGTTTATCTTCTTCTTCTTCTATTACTCTTATTGCGTTTTTTTTTTTTTTTTTTAAATTATGAATCTAGGTTTAAATATTTATCCTGATGAGAGTAATTGGGTATGTAAGGATTCAATCGAAATCAAGATTGAATGGCTACGATTTGGAATTTAATTGGAACTTAGGGATTGAATTCTTGTATAAGAGGTGGCGTTATTGCAGAAAGAATTGGTGTTTGGCTGTGGGTTGTATTGAGATTGGATATGGTGTTGGAGCTATTGGTAGTTAATGTAATCTCAGAAAAAGAGATGGTTTGTTCTTGAACCGAGACCGCATGGAGCTTGAGTTTGCTGTGACCCCGTGTGGTTGAGCCGAGAATATGATGGATTGCACCGATGGTTAGAATGGTTGTGTTCAACTTGATTGGTTATATAAATCCATGACATGGAGTTTGGGTTTGAGCTGAGAGTTTGATTTGATTCGAGTCTGTTTTGTGTATAATGTAAATAAGTTTAAGAGTTTTGATATCACCGTATTTAAGGGAAGGGAAGGCAACTCCAACTAATCTTTAGAGATGAGAATTTCTCTCCTTTAGACATCTGAAGAGGGGGGTTTCTGATAAAAGGGAAAAGAGATAAAAAGGGATGTATGTTAGAAAGGGGTAGAGAAACATCAGAAAAGAAGGGAAGGGAAGGCAGTCTGTTTGTGAAGCATAAGTTTGAGGTGGAATTGGTTTGGATTTGAGCTATTCCGGTAAGAACTAAACCTTACAACTTCCGGTGAATTATCAATAGGTGAGGAAGAACATCAGAAAGTTATAAATTCCAAGATTTCTTTAGGTCAAAGGAACATGGAAATCAATTGCTTGTTGAAATTTCGAATGATAGGGTGTTAAAAATGGGCTTTGGGTGGCATCTAATCCTTGTAGAATTAGAACATAGTCGCAGTGTTCCTTCCATGGATGTAGTCTCCCATGATGTTTCCAAAAGTGATAAAATGTGTCTCAAATCCAATAATTAGGTTAATTATTTGTGCCCGTCTTCAAGAGGGTTCATGTGAATGGTGTTTAGTCATAGTAGGTATGGTATCGATTGATTTGGGATGGAGATATAAGGTTACAGATGGATGTGGAGATGTTCTAAGGTGGTTTTAGATTTGTTGTAATCATGGTCAGATAAGGACGTTAAGGTAAGGTGGTTGCCATACTTGCTTGTAGTCTCTACTGCTGGATTAGAGATAAGGATTGTTCTCTCTCCGTATGTGTTTTTGTTTTTCGCTTGCATCGCTTGATGTTTGAATTTTATGGGTATGTTGTGATGTTTGTGGCTTGTTATTCCCCGCAAGGATTGCCCGTGTTGCCCATGGATCCTTTCTAAGCCCTTTTAATAGATTTATGAGGCCGAGTACTAATTAAATTAGTACCGGCAATATTACTGTCTTACATCATTTTATAGATATTAGCTGAATTAGCGATAGTTTTAAATAGTAAGGGAGGACGCACATTAATTATATATATATATATAATATTCTACCCGGGGAAAGCTCGTTCACACGTATGTCATGAGTCTTGGTTGTTGTTGTGCTGTAATTTATGAACTACGGCCAATATAGGTTCGTTGTTATAGATTGTATATTGATGAAGTAATGTTATACGAGAGGCCATCAGTGGAGGAATATAATTTACATAATTCTCGTATCAAAGTTCAATGTGCGCTTCTTATGTCAGTTATTGTACTTTTTAACATGTTGTGTACTATCGTGCTATATTTTCCATTGAGTGTGTTTCATTATGAATGTTTCATTTGGGTTCAGGTGATCAAAGCAATGCTGGAGGATCGGGAGAGTTTAAAAAGGGTGATTATTATCTTTGGATTGAGTGAATATTCTGAAAATCTATAAGAGAATAGGAAAAATAGTCCCAGATGTATATTTTTGTTTTTTTTTTCTTTTGGGTTTCTATCTTTTCTTGCTACAATGAATTTCTGGGATTTGAATCCATAAGAAGTCGTGAATCTCAAGTATCTTTTTGTGTTGAGTTCATGACACACCAAAACTTTAGAGTTCATGTGAAAATTTGTAAATGGCTATGTTTAAGTTATGTATAAATTTGTGTTAAGTCTTGTTTAATTGCAATACATCTATAAGATTTTGTTAAGGGGATGCATACTCTCAATTGAATAATAAACATATAACTAGCCTGGCATGTTTGAAAATGAGGTGTGACATATACACTACTCAGGTGACAAGACTTTACAAAGAAAAAGAACATGCTAAGGTTGAGTTCTCTGTAAGTCTCTTCACTTAAACGAAAGATTTTTTCAATTTTGACTAGAGTATATATGATGATATTGTAGTTGAGATTGGCTGATGTGCATAGTGTATGGATGCTTAGAATGAATGGGTTATTTCCCAAATAAGTGCAGAGATGATGTTGCCGCTAAGCAAGTGATATTTGTAAGTATATCAACCTTTAATCTAGTTAGTGAATCTTACTTTCGTTTGACTCGAGGTCCGTCAAGAACCTCTACTCAAGGAACTCGTGAATTTGATAATGAGGTAAAACAATATTGTTAAAGATCCCTATTAATCACCATCCTGTCTGATTTGTCTTTTTATTGTTGTTCTTCAAAAGAGTGATTAGATTGCATTTAGCCATTATCCAAAACTTTTTGGCCTAATATTTCAAGCATACTTTTTGCTCACATTGATGTGCTTATGAATGTGACTTATTAGTTAATCTTCAATTTTGTACACTAAATCTGCTATCATCTATTCAACATGAGAATTTGTTCCCCTTCTCCGGGCTATTGTTGCGAAAAGATCAACAAATTCTCGGTGTATCCCTTTATGTCCAACTTCTCTCTACAAGATCGCTCTATGGTAATAGCCTTTTCCCGATTTTAAGGTTTGTTGATGGATCTTAACCGTTGGTATCTCTTGCTTACAATCTTCTCGCACTCATCCAATATGTTGTTTTAACTTGTTAGAATTAGGGTTTTACTGCTTTTGACCGACCAAAACGTGGAATTTACTTTGATATGCAACTTGTTGATAGGATTCATCAGATAAAATTTAATGAAAACCGAAACCTCTTCTAACTATGGTTTATAACATTGGATGCTCCAAGCTTTCTTCCTTATAAACATTCAGCTTACACTTTAGTTCAAAGTCTTAAAGTGAAACATCTCATATTCTAAAGTCTTAAAAGTGAAACATTTTTCGCTCATAATAGTTGCACTTTAGGTCTTGCTTGATCTCTTCCCCGGTAATTATGTTTCGCTACCATTTTGTTTCTTAGTGTTGCTCAAGTCTTCTCATTTACTTGCACCTCTCGTTGTTCAGGTTGTCTCAGTAAATTTCATAAATTTGGTAGCCTTAAGTTAATATTCTTATAGATGTTTTTTGTTTGTTTTGTGTAGTATGGGTTGGGAATTATCAACTTCAAGCTAGGAGAACTTGATGAAGAATGCTTTGCAAGGATAACTACGGTTACCGATTTGTGTCATGACCTCTTTGTTCGGCTCATTAGGTGCCTTAGCATTTCAAAGTGTCAGAAGTTTCTATGTAGTATCTCATGATTTAAGTTAGAAGAATTTGTAGAACAGAACAACTTACAAAGTTTCTATGAACTTGAATTTAGGAACTAAGTAAGTTTCTATGTGTTTCCTTGAATTTGATACTAGACAAAAAAATTGGTACTTAGAGAATTTGTGTTATATTTTGACATGAATTGGTTCAATGTGATATGAATTGATTGTTGAATGTGGATTATGGGTGGAATGGAAGGTGTATGCAAAATAATTGGAATACCGAAATTATTTCCATAAAAATGAACTAGGTCATCCTTGACTAGGTCAAAATTAGTTAATATCGACTAATTTTGACCAGTCAAGGTTGGATGGCGATAATTTTTTTGTTGTTGCGAACAAATTCAGAATTACTGTAAGTCGTTTCAACTGCCATGTAGTAATCGACTTATGACATGTTACTAATGTGCCACGAGTAACGACTTCGGGGATGTTACGACCACGTTGTTACAAAAA
The DNA here is from genome assembly GCA_023531295.1 of Papaver armeniacum. Classification (NCBI taxonomy): domain Eukaryota; kingdom Viridiplantae; phylum Streptophyta; class Magnoliopsida; order Ranunculales; family Papaveraceae; genus Papaver; species Papaver armeniacum. The sequence goes on along the minus strand of JAJJWW010019344.1, from coordinate 32,262 downwards.
ATTTATAACGGCCCTAAGTCACCACGTGTCAAATTGCATGACCGGCCATCACCTGTTACTAGAGCGAGTACAACCAAAATTAGTAACGGCCTAATTGTCGTTACAAAAATGTAACACCCACTTTGCACAGTAAGAGTCACACAACCCGTTTAGTACCCGGCCTGCTCATTCTTAATCCGAAAATTTGGTGTAAAACCTCTTTAGGAGATCCATTCAACAAGATAGAAGTGGAAACAGGAGTCAAACATTGTTCAATCAAGCAACACCATTCATCACAAAAAACCAAGTTTTTTAAGAGTGCCTAACAAGAAACTCCATTCTATCTTGTCAAAATCTTTAGACATATCTTGTTTCACTGCCATCCAACCTTTTTGAGCCTTAGTTTTCTTCATAGTGTCAACTAGTTCATGTGCAATAACTATGTTATCTCTGTTATTAGTCTACCAGGCAAAAAAGTTGTTTGATTGGGAGAGATAATTCTGTTTAGTAAAGGCTTAAGTCTGCTAGATAGAATCTTGGAGATAATCTTTTACACAACATTGCATAAACCGATTGGCCTAAAATTTGTTTTAGCATAAACTTAGTCTGATAAAACTTTGAATCATACTCATAGTAAAAGCACCAACAGTGTCCCACATTTCCTAATAGAAACCAGGTGGGAATCCATCAGGACCTGGTTAGTCCAAGGATGCATACTAAACACAATTGATTCTATTTCTTCATCAGTGAAGTCATGCTGCTGCATCAATGCCAAGTACCGGAAAATGTATTTAACACCTCGAAGTTATCCACATGTTCAATATGGAAAAAGGAAGTTTAGAGGTGCAGGAACTCAAATATGGAAAATGCTAAAGATCGTGAATATCATGTTATAACAACACTGCTACAGTTTATTTGGGGTAGTGCAGGTATATAGGTTTAATTAGCATTAAGCACGTAATTAAGGTACCAATTTTGGGTATATTAGTAACGTCTAATTATTACTAATTCATTAAAATGAAGCTCTTTTTTTCTTCCTCTCAAGGCAATGAAGAGATTTTACCATTCAAGAAGCTTTAGAGTTTAGCCAGACATACCTAAACAGTAAGCACTAAGCACACGCGGTCAAGAGCCCAGGAAAGGCCCATTGTCGTTCAAAATTTTGTTACATGCCTACATTTGTTACTTCCTTTTACTCAACTGGGGTGAGCAACGGATAGGTGGATGCAAATTTGGTCCCATGTCGAATCCATATAAGTCACGGATTTGAGATTTTTTTCTTTCGGTAAAAAACGAGGAAAGGAAAAACAATTAACGATTAACTTCTGACCAGAGAGAAGTTATAATAACAGATATCTACTGTTTAGTCCATCTTGAATGGACGTTGTGGGAGAGAGCATATCCAGCTAGAGCGTGAGCTACAGAATTGGACGCTTCAGGGACAAAGATGATGTCACAGTTGCTGGAAGTCTTCATAAGCTCTTTGATGTTGTCTCTAATCTTCCAGATTCGCCAAGGGGTCTTGTTATGGCGCCAGTAATGCATTTAACCGTGACTTGGCAGCGTCCTTTAATGATAATGTCTTTAAAGTTCAACCACGTTGCGAGTTTAGATGCCAGGTAGAAGCCATCTGCTTCTGCATAAAGAGGTGTATCAGCTCTTCCAATTCTAGTGCCTGCGCCCCAACAAACTCCATTGTGATCCCTTTCACAGCTGCGGAGTCATAAATGCCATTTTTCCACGTTGCATCGACATTGAACTTGATAAAAGGAGCAGCAGGTGTCTTCCAACATTGTTTCACTTATGGTTGTACTTGCAGGTGATTATCTTTGGCTTCAGTTTCATTCTCAAATGGACTAACAGATAGCCATTCCAAGTGAGACAGATTAGAAGTTATCGTTCGTTTGAATCCATGACTGAATTTGAGCTGGTAGTTTGATTTCAGTGTTACCTTGCATTCTTAATCCAAACGGAGAGGCAAACCAAACTGCTTGAGCTAATTCACATTGGAAGAAAAAATGTTCTATCGTTTCAACTGCATTATTGCACAACAGCACTCCATCGAGACGCCTTCAACAAATCTTCCAACCTTTGGGACACAGCAACGCCATTGTGTAGTGCGCTCTAGATGAAATTCTTTATTTTGGTGCCACTTTGTTGTTCTTCCAAAATTTGTTCCACTAAAAATATGATTCTCCACGACTTGAAGGTTCACCATGATTCTCTTGAAGCAGTTTTTGGAAAGATTGAGACGTAAAATCCCCATGATGAGTAAAGATCCAAATTAACTTATAAGAAGATGTGGTGTTTATAGGGGTCGATAAAATCCTTCTGGCTGTAACATCATCCACAATCTGATGAATTAAGTTTATATTCCAGTTACCTGTATCAGAATCAATAAGTTGTTTGACTTTAGTGACTTCTGGATGATTTTATGTGATTCTGAGATTTTTACCCACAACTAATAAATTGCCCGTAGGATTTATGGATTAAAAAAGCATACGAAATATTTAACAGATTTAAGTAACTCATCTAATAGTTAAATGTTTAACAAATGTAAGTAATTCAGTTTTAAAACTTAGATTACTGTAATTGGGCTGACGAGAATCCCTTTTATATGTACTTTTTTGTAAAATCTAAGTGATCAATTACCACAAAAAATTTGGAAATGGTTAAGCCTGAAAACCAAAATGTCCTCCCTTTTTAGTCCAATTACTATAACTCCTTGTGTATCTTATCTTTTGAGGGTACAATTGGAAAGCAAACTTAAATATAACATATCTAAAAATTAGTACTTGGAATTTTACAAATTTTATCTCGTTAGAAGGTTATAAAAACTTTTTACGCAACAAGTACAAACAACAATATCAAATTTGGAGTTTTTACGAAAAAATCGTGGAGATATATATCATTTTAGGCACAATTATAGAAAATTAAATGTATATCCATTATGCAAACCATCACAAAGGATACATAATACTTTATGTAGCAAAATATTGGTTTATGCATCAACTAATTTTCCATCACAACTAATAAAACAATGTACTCCATCCGTTTCAAGAATAATGATACTATCATTTTAGGCACAATTCTCGAAAATTGAATGCATAGCCATTATGCAAACCACCACAAAGGATGCATAACACATCATGCAACCATATTTTGGTTTATGGATCGACTAATTTTCCGTTTTAGAAAAAAATAATACTTTCACATCCCGTTTCAGGAAAAATGATACTATCACATCCCGTTTTGGGAAAAGTGATACTTTCGCTCCGTTTCGGAAAAGTGATACTTTCGTTCTGTTTCGGGAAAAGTGATATTTTTTTCCGTTTCGGAAAAAATGATACTTTCGCCCCATTTCAGAAAAAGTGATACTTTTTCTGAAGAAATGGGGCGAAAGTATCACTTTTTCAATATGGGAGAAAATATCACTTTTCCGAAACGGGGCTGAAAGAATCACTTTTCCGAAACTGGGTGAAAATATCACTTTTAAGAAATCGGGAGAAAGTATCACTTTTTCCAAAACGCAGGCGAAAATGTCACTTTTTCCTCAAACGCAGGTGAAAGTATTACCTTTTCTCTCAAACGGGATGAAAGTAGTCGTGGACATTCTTCTTCGGTCGGCCCTCCCCGCGTAGAACGGTCTTAGTTTAAGTAACTACGACATAACAAGAGTAACGCAAACTATTAAACAACAAAGAGTAAATTATTCATCAGTATGAATGCCTTCGATAAATCCAAGATTTATTCTTCTGGAATATCTTGGAATACTTTTAATGCACCTACAAGATGAAAACTACTAGTTACATGCATACAAAAAATATTAATTTAATAAGTAAGCAAAAAGTTTTTTGAACATAAAAAGTCGAAAGACTAAGATCTAATCAATACCGGTGTAGCCATAATCGCTTTCAAGGCCGAATCCTTGCCGGATAATCGCTACAAGCTGTATGACTGATCGATTTCCGATTCCAATATATTTCCGATTTTTAGCGATTAATAGGATCGATTTTATCAATTTGGACCTATTTTTGTGGAAAACTAATTAACGATTTTTCCGAGTTGGCCTTGCATACATGTAAGGAATTTGGGTCTTCTATTCATATAATAATATTAACTTAAAATAAATATATACGACCTATTAATTTGTGGAACAATTTCATAGTAGGAAAAAGATGTATAAGGATGTTGCCCTTATAAACATCTCGATTTTGTAGGAACAATCTTAATGATCTAAAAATCTTGATTTTGTAGGAAGAGGTTTATTTATTCTATTTTATTTTTTTCTTTCTAGATTCCCATGTCTTGGGCCTTCAAAACTTTGAACAGTTGTAGCATTCACCGGCAAATTCAAATTTAAAATTTCAATTTCTAGTTCAAGATCAATATTCATAGTTTTATTTTCATCATCAATACAAAACAAGCAAGGAAAAGAAACATTTAGATGATTTTATCAATCGAATCATGGTGCTGAATCAATGCCAAGTACCTCTTCTCTCCAACTGTCCCTCTCTATCACGACGGTGCAGATAAATTCCATCTCGACGAACAGACCAGTAACACCAATTTAGGCATAATTCATGGAATTTGTCGTACCATCCATTCCCTTTATAAACTGTAACAGTACTTTCATACCAACGATGATCCCTATTGTCGTACCAACGAAAATCACACCAGAAATGTGTATTAGCAATCAGTGATTGATGAAATTCCCAGTTCCATTCCTCACCTACACGGAGCGTATGTATGCCTAGATCGTCATCATTAGAGTGGCAATGCATATCCAACGAAACTTCAGAACCTTCGATGTCATTATTTACGAACACCCTCACAATATCAAAATGGAACCATGAAAATGATGAACACTTGGGAACTAGTAACGGAAGCAGTAGCAGCAACAACAGACTTATGGCATTGCCATGGTTTCTAGTACCCATACTCGAATCTGAATGAGTCTAATGACGCCCCATCAATCTATATATCTATTTATAAAATGGCTTGTCGGATTTAATGGGATAATCACTGGAGAATCTTTATAATTTAAGGCTAACAAAATATATGATCCATTACAGCTAACAGATTGTCGGAGGAACGTTTTTGGGAAAATCTAAAAATTAATTGCATCACAATTTTACCAGTACAAAAATTAGGTAACAAAAAAAAATTACTAGGCAATGTCATTAAATAGCTACATATATGTACAGTTTGTCTCTTTGGATAAGGCTATATTCACCATACAAACGTATTTAACCATAGTATTTAATCGGAACATTGGATGGGTGAATCCAATGATGGTGGTTGTCGGTGGAGTTTTTACTCAAGGGCAAAAATGCATTTTTCATTAAAACCACCACCACCATTGGATTCACCATCCAACGGCTCTAGCAGCTAGATCAAAAATGATCTAATGTTGCTAGATCAAAATCGTTTCCGTGTAAGTGGTACAAGAATCAGAACATGGAAAATGTTAAAAGATCTTGAATCTCTAGAGTCATAGCAACACCGCTGCACTTTAATTGGGGCAGTGCGAATATAGATTTAATTAGCAAGTAATTATGGAACCAATTTCGTGTTTATTAGATACCTCTAATAAAAAAATTAATTTATTGTTTTCTTTTGTGAATGAAAAACTTATTAGTCCCACACCGTGGAGTTTCCACTTTTAGTTGTTTTAAGAGACTATATAAGTTTTTTAGTCCCACATCGGGGAGTTCATCTTTTTTAAGTTGTATTAATCCATTATATAAAGAAATTCACTACTTCTATAAAACCTATGGGAAATGGGTTTCTTTATATTTTAGAGAGACTCCCAAGGGAAGATATTTTATATTGTTTTCTTATGCGTCCGCGATTTTCCTTAAGGGTTTTTCGGAGTTGCCAAGCTCAAGTTGAGCATCTACTACATATGCTAGTAGTAGGTTTATTAGGGTGTTTTATCCTGGGGATATCCGTCCTGTGAGGGCTATAGCATCACTCTTGAGTGTATCCGGGCGCTAATTTCTTAAGGGCAACGTGTTGAACACGTGACTCACTCTGTTTTTTCCAAAGTTTTGCCTTGTTGTTGTTGCGGAGATCTGGGGAGCTCGTCTGTTTCATCAAATCGATCACTTCCATTATAAAGGAGCTAAGTATCAATAACTTTTGCTTATTTGATTTTTTCCTTGTTTTTTATTATTGCACCCAACAATCTTAAGACATTAGAATTGTGGAGTGAAAAATAAAAAACGAATTTTTGGTCAGCCGTAGAGTTTCGAGTTTATCTCATAACCTAGAAGGAATTTCGGTGAACCCTTTTAACCTAATGTAGTAGACATCCTGATAGTTACCCACATAAAATTTCGGAATTTTTAGAGTTGTAAAAGTATTTTTTTGATATTTTACAAAATAGAGAAACGTTCCTGAAAAATTCTGACGAGCAAAAATTTGTTGTTGAATAAATTAGTTTTTATGGGATAACCATGAGTTTTTTGAAATGGTGATTCAAACAAAGTTTGTATATCTAGATGTTATCTTCAAAACTCATATCTTAATTTCCGATTCAGGATTGTGGTTTGTGAGATGTGGTGTCTGCAAATACGTCGCACATGTGGATGAACACAAGTCTTCTTTTATTTGCAGACGACTGCCTTCTTTTTGTCAAGGCAGACATGCACAATGTCAACAATCTGCTGGACATCATCAACAATTTCAGTGAAATACCTGGACAGCAAATCAATTTTCAAAAGTCTGCGGTCTTCTTCTCAAAACAATTTCCATTACGACATTGTAGAATGCTCTTAAGAAGACTAAAGATGAAAAAGATGTCCTTGGAAGAGAAATATCTTGGTATACCTTTATTTCTGAAAAGGAAAAAAAAACAAGCTCTTTCTATTCTCTAGTCAGCAACATGAAGTTCAGGTTAAAAAGATGGAATGGTAAGTTCATTAACCAAACATGCAGGTCTGTTATGGTTAAGCATGTACTCAATGCTTTACCATCTCACCATATGGGAGTTTTCAAAATACCTGAGACACCAATAAAAGAAATGGACAAAATACAGAGGGACTATTGGTGGAACAAACCAAACGGAGGAGGAGTATACATTGCAGCTTGGCCAAGGATCTGCAGAGACAAGTCAACAGGAGGAATGGGTTTTAGAGACCTACAATGCTTCAATAAGGCTCTTTTAGCAAAGGCGTCGTGGAGATTATGTCAACAACAACAACAACTTTGGGCAATTGCTTCAAAAGGAAGATATTTTCCACTTAATTCAGCTATGCATGCAAAAAAGAAAAAGAACTCATCATATGCATGGCAGAGTATTCAAGGGATGGTGGAATTTGTGAAGACCTTGAGCTTTTGGGTTGTTGGAAATGGAGATAAAATCCAAACATGGATTGATAATTGGATACCATGCAACAATACAACACCAACACCTAATGTAGTAACTACAGAAGCACAGAACTATGCAAAGGTTAGTGATCTAATTGATGTTCATTCGGATCGTGAAAGCCGACCTTTGTAAGGAGATTGTTCGATCACGAAGACGGAAAAAATTCTTCAAATCCGTATATCTCGCAATCGGGTGGAGATAGGTGGTGTGGACTTTGACACGCAATGATCAATTTACAGTTAAGTCAGCCTACAATAAACTAGTGGATATCAAGATTAATCGTCAAGCAAACTATGATGAAGAAGCTGCTGGACTTTACAAGAGAATCTGGAGTAGTGACACACTGCCACGAGTGAAACATTTCATATGGAAATGTGTCACAGATATTGTCCCAAGTAATGAGAGGTTAGCAAGACAGATGGGGTATACTGGTGAAAACTGTGTTGTTTGTAAACAAAGTGTGGAGACAACCTCTCATATCATCAAAGATTGTCATTTTTCCAGAGCTGTGTTATTGGCTATACCTGGAGCTACCAGAAGTTCTCAAAACAACAATGTCACTATTGTTGGTTGGATCAAAAACTGGTTTGAAGATGACATGAACAAGCTTGATAAAAATTGGGTTTTCAAGATGGCTAATACAGTTTGGGAGATCTGGAAAGCGCGGCTGACATTGTGTTTTTGAAAATCAAGCCAAATTCAATAACGATTCTAAAGCGCATTGAACAACTTAATGCAATCACATGGAAAGAGATGAAAGCGAAATTGATTCAAGCTAATGCCGAACACCATCAAACAACAACGACCTTAACTACTCGGAAACCACCCTCTTATCCTTATTTCTCTATATGTTGTGATGTTGCATATAGAAAAAGCATTATGAATGATTAAGAATTGGTCTAGTGCGTAATTTTGCGGGAGGATTCGAGTAGGCACAATGCGGCTATGCAAGCAGTTTGTATTGTGAGCAAGTGAAAGTGAGGGATTGCTGAAGGCTATGGAGTGGGCTGAAGATTTAAAGCTTCAATAGGTATGTTTTGAAATGGATGCTCAAACTGTGGTAGATGCAGTTCTTCATAATCACTGTAAAGCTGCATGGGAAAACCATTCGATTATCTTTGAAATTAGAGAGAAACTTTGCAATAATCCATTATGGATATGCAAATTTATTCATAGAAAATGTAATAAGCCAGCTGACTCTTTAGCTAGGCATGCAAGAATCTTTAGGATCAGTAAGTCATGGTTAAGTTCTCCTCCAAGTTTTATCAATCATGTAATCTTGCAGGAGACAAACAATATAGTTCACTCTTCTTAATTTATGAAACTTACTCTGTTGGAACAGTCGCCGATTTCACACCTGCAAAATAAGGATTAAACACAAAAACAAGTTACCGGCTGAGTCACGACCAGGTCGCTCTCTTTAAGACGTTTCGTGGCTCTGCCTTGAGTTTTGTGCAAGCAGTTCTTTCTTCGTCACAATGCCCCCAGGATAAAACACCCGAGATAAAAAACTCTCTTCAATCCCTCACGCACACAATGAGAGATTGATCACTTTCACTCTTTCTAATCTTGCTCAAAAAACTTGGTCTCTTGATTCACAGAAACAGTATGTATAAAACTCATGCCTTTCTGGTTCTCAAAACAGGCTTTTTATAACCTTTGTAGTTAAGACAAAATTAATGGAACTAAATTTTTGGTTTTAATTGTCTCCATAAAAGGCATTTTAACCGTCAGAAAACGTACACAAACGTTACCAAAATTAAGTCTAATTAATCACGCACTTAAAGGCAATAAACGTTTTGAAAATCTTTTCAAAACCTAGCAAAAAATAACTTTGAAATTCAAGAGACCTCCCAAGGCCCCAAGGCCCCGCTCCCGGACTAATGTTATATATATATTATTTATATATATACCCATCAGTAGGGGGAAGGATTCGATCCTGAGACCTAACCCTCCAGGCCCAAAATGCTTAACCACTGGGCCAAGCTCGAATTGTTGATATAAATGTACAAAGAATTATTTTAAAACATATATCCCAACATACTCTTTGCACAAAAAAAAAAAGATGTTGATGATCTAAAAATCTTAATGATCTAAACATCCCGATTTTGTAGGAATATCTTAATGATCTAAAAACCTTGATTTTGTAGGAAGTGGTTTATTTATTATCTTTTTATTTTTTTTCTAGATTCCCATGGCTTGGGCCTTAAAAACTTTGAACAATTGTAGTATTCACTAGCAAATTCAAATTAAAAATTTCAAATTCAAGTTCAAGATCAATATTCATAATATTATTTTCATCATCAATACAAACCAAGCAAGAAAAAGAGACATTTAGATGATTTTATCAATTGAATATAATTCTGCTGCATCAATGCCAAGTTTCTCTTTTCTCCCACTCACCATGTCTATCAGCACGCAGCAGATAAATTCCATCTCGACGAACAGAATAGTAGCAACGATTTGCGCATAATTTATGGAATTTGTCGTACCATCCATTTCCTTTATAAACAGTAACTGTACTTTCATACCACCGATAATCCCTATTGTCGTACCAACGAAAATCACACCAAAAATGTGTATTAGCAATCAGCGATTGCATAAATTCCCAGTGCCATTCCTCACCTACACGGAGCGTATGTATGCCTAGATCGTCATCATTAGACTTGCAATGCATATCCAACGAAACTTCATAACCTTCGATATCATTGTGTACGAACACCTTCACAGTATCAAAATGGAACCATGTAAATGATGAACACTTGGGAACTAGTAATGGAAGCAGTAGCAGCAATAACAGATTTACGGCATTGGCATGGTTTCTAGTACCCATACTCGAATCTGAACATGTCCATTGACGACCTATGGACCTATCTATTTTATACGCACAATGAATTATCGGAGTTAATGTCATAATCACTAGAGAATCTTTTTAATTTAAGGCTAACAACAAAATTTGATCGACTACAGCTAAGAAATTAATGGAGCATAATCGAAAATTTAATTGCATACTAAAAATTAAACAATGTTTTTATTGGCTTACTATAAGTACGCAAATGAGATAAATTGTTTCTTACATTGAAAGAGATAATTGAACAATTACAGAGATAGTTGCATGAGATATAAATTTTATAGAATTTCATAGATTATTTATTTGAGTGACTTTGAGAGATTGAGTTGCTGGTCGGGGAAGGGACTTAAAAAAAGATAAATATGACTCTATAGACAGATGTACTATCTCTGATAAACGCATCACCAGGAACAAAAGTTTTGTTTCTATAAAATATATTTAAGCGAAAGATTTGTCAATCTCGAATATAGATGGAAATCCTGTTCCAACGAAATAGACTAGTATTGATATGTGTTACCCTGATTATCGAACTGACGAGTCCGACTTTGAAGTAAAAAGCAAAGCAACTTAAGAGAGTGCAGCGATTCTAAAACTTGTTATAATTCAGGATGTCGAAATCAATAGGCTGAAACACAAGGTCAATATGATGATTGGAATGGTAAAAGATCGTGATTCCCAATTAAGGGTTCTTCACGAGGAGGCTAAACTCAAGGAAGATTCCCTGAAAAGAGAACGACTATTGAGTAATCTCTGTATTCAAGATAAAGGTTTCTATGGGGAATCCGTCATACCAATTACTTCTGATACAACTGTGATATTAGATAACATGGCTACTTGTAACCATGTTTCTTTGATGAAACCAGCTTCAGAAGCTAAACTGCGAGAAATTTTTTGATGGGGCATGGGGGACAAATAAGATGTTGACATGTGTGTTTCCAATTAATTGTTTCTAACAAATTTTGTTTCCAAAAATATAAAAGAAATGTATTTTTTGGAGAAAATATTGCTCATAACAATTGTTTATATTTTATGGTTGATATTTTTGGAAAACGGGATTTGTGAAAACAATTAATATGAAGGACACATGTCAACATCTTATTTGTCCCCATGCCCCATCCAAAAACGCCCCCATCAAAAAATTTCTCCTAAACTGCAAACCTTTCTTATTGCTAAAGAGGTGCTTGGTTCATCCACTGATCAAGGAAACACCACATCTCACGGAAGGAAGAAATCTTCTAACGATGTTGCTAATCCTACACACTCTAATCACTAAGGTGATAAGAAAATATGTCGTTCTTTGTGATTCAAAAGGGCATGTTCAACGGAAGAGCAAATCGAACCAGAGACAAGATCATCGTCTCGGGTAATTGTTGAGGTGTAACCAATGGTTTGCTGGGATTCACGCGACGTTGTAATTGTTTTTCTTCAGAGTGAATTTGAGTTGGTACGGCTCAAAATTGACGTAGACAATATATGCGCGTTGTATGTATTGGTCGAACCACTATAAATCTTGTGTCTCGTGAGTTGATTTATCTTTCTCGTATTATTATAGTTGCTTGTGCTTGGTTTACTTATTACTCATCTTAATATCTCAAGATCCCCGTAAATCCGTGGTTGTCGGTGATTAAAAAATCCCACATAATACACCTTTATTGATTTTTTTTTTTTTTTTTTTTGGTAACAACACCTTTATAGATATTAACCCCATTTGAAACGATTAGCAAAAATAAAACAAAGCAAAAATCAAATTAAATGACAACTTGAATTTCAAATTTCAAATTTCATTATCAAGAACAATTAAGATTCATTGTATTATTTACAAAAAAATAAAAAAAAGTAAATTGAGACAAACTAAGCAAGAAATAAAAAACATTTAGATGATTTTATCAATCGGATCATGCTGCTGAATGCCAAGGACCTCTTTTCTCCCACTGACCATGTCTATCAGCACGCAGCAGATAAATTCCATCTCGACGAACAGAATAGTAGCAATGATTTGCGCATAATTTATGGTATTTGTCGTACCATCCATTTCCTTCATAAACAGTAACGCTACCTTCATTCCAACAATGATCCTGTTTGTTGTACCAACGAAAATCACACCAAAAATGTGTATTCTTAATCAGTGATTGACTAAATTGCCATTCCCATTCCTCACCTGCACGGAGCATACGTTGACCTAGATCGTCGTCATTAGACCTGCAATGCATATTCATCGCACCTTTATAACCTCCGATCTCATTGCGTACATTCACCCTCACATTATCATAATGGAACCATGTAAATGATGAACACTTGGGAACTAGTAATGGAAACAATAGCAACAACAAGAGAGTTACGGCATTGCCATGGTTTGAAGTACCCATAATTATCTGAATGAGCCCCATCAATCTAGATCTATTTATATGCACAACGGCTTATCGGATTTATTGGCGTAATTACTGGAGAGTCTTTACAATTTGAGGATAACAAAAAAATTGATCGATTACAGTTAACAAATTAATGGAGGAAATTTAGACACTGTTTTTATTGGTTTACTATAAATGAGAATTAAAAAGTAGATTGTTTTCTACGGATTGTTAGGGGATATGAAACAGGAATTATGGGATAGGAAATACGTAAAACCAAAAAATTACTTTGTGATCCAAAACTTATTAGCTACCCTACCACTATGATCCAGATTTAGTCCCATGACCAAAATTTGTTTGTGATCCAAAATTTACCACTTGAGAGAAAAATTGACCCTGTCTGAACCAATTGGCATTAGCCCAGTTGACTAGGGGTTGGACTCCAAATCTGCAGGGTTACAGGCTCAATTCCTGCTAATCAAAAAAAAAAAAAAAAAAAAAAAAAAAAAAAATTTGCCATGATTGCTTGTTGGTACCCCATCCCCATTAGCACCGTTTTGTATCTTGCATGGAGAAGAAAGCAAAACTAAAAGGATCTAGCTTGGTAACAGAAGTGTTATAATTGATGTCAAACATATATTTTGCCTCATGCCATGCCACAATCTGTTAGGATTTCCAACCAAATATGCAACATTTCAAAATTCAATATATTGGGCACAATTATTTAATTTATTATTACCTATGTTGTGTGATCATCCCTTGCTGCAGGGCGCGCAATAAGCTTCCAATTCATATATATTAATTATAATATATGGGATCAACATGATAAAAGTTTGCAGTATTTTCTGGACAGTTCACCAAAATATACTCCCTCAAAATGGTAAGAGATGCAATGCTTAGCAACCAATAAATTTTTATTTTGACATGCTTGAATATGTAGGAGTATCAAGTATGTTGAATCCCTATATACTATCTCTGTATACACACGAAATGGCTCCACTTGAATGAAGAAATATGGAATGTGTCTTGTTGGATAAGGCTCTATTCACCAGACAGGTGTATTTAACACCTCGTAGTTACCTCCATTTGGTGCTTGTTATGACCAAAATTATAAATTGGGCGATTTAAAATTTTCCGCATGATCCAAAATTTAAATCGTGAATCAAACGATGCCAAGGTAAGGTGAAAACGTCTCGTGACTCAAAAATGTGCCACTATCACCTAAATTTAGAATCGTTTTTTGGGGACCATGGTTTTTTTGGGGGACCATGGTTTTTTTGGATTAATGTGTTCGGTTAGGAAATATTTTTTATACGTAAATCGAACTTAGGTTCGGTTGAGAAAATATTTTTTTATGCGGCGTAATCAACTATTGTTCGGTTGGAAAATGTTTTTGCAACTAAACCGAACTATTGTTCGGTTGGGAAATGTTTTTGCAACTAACCGAACTAATGTTCGGTTGGGAAATGTTTTTATAACTAACCGAACTTATGTTCGGTTGGGAAATATTTTTGCAACTAATTTTTGCAACTAACCGAACTGACCAGTTCGGTTGGGAAATGTTTTTTACCCAACCGAACTTACCAGTTCAGTTGGTAATTCTTTTTGCAACTAACCGAACTTATGTTCGGTTGGAAATGTTTTTTGCAACTAACCGAACTTATGTTCGATTGGGAAATTGTTTTTGCAACTAACCGAACTTATGTTCGGTTGGCAAAATTTTTGCAACTAACCGAACTTTTCCCCAAAAAAACCCATGGTCCCCAAAAAAACCATGGTCCCCAAAAACGATTCTAAATTTACCTTGATGTCTAAATCTTCCTGTGGTTCGAATGTTTGCCATGGAGATTTTGCTCCGTATAAAAAAGAATTTGCCCGTAAAATTTTAAAGTCCGGTAATTCTGGGGAGGTCGGAGCTTGCAAACTGGGCGTTGATTTTCCCGGTCTATCACAGTCACAGGCGTGAATATCCAATTTCTTAGGAAGAAGATTGGCTTTCTTTCTTTTCTCTAAGACACACATGGCTTGGGCCTTCAAAATTTTGAGCCCATTTAAAAATCAAATCCAACGCCAACTTCATAGTACTCGACTTAGGGTGAGCATTTTACGTGTAATCCGCGGATTTAACCGGGACCAACCGCATTTGTGCGGATGGATGCCCGGACCGTTCGCTAATGGGTTGGACGCGGATGGGATTTTTGAAATCCATCGGATTACGGATTGGACCCGGATGCAACCTTGAAAATCCGTTGGGTATCCATACCCGTTAGATTAAGTGCATTTATATAGTTTCTAGAAAATATATGAATAGTTTTGGAATTTTTAAGGTGTTTGCTTGGAGTGGTGTCTATGACACTTCTATATTTATATACATACATAAAATGTGTAGGTTCTATAAGAAATCATCTGTATTGACTTTATTTTTTCATTATAGATTTTTACTAACACAAATCCATTGGATAATCCGCACCCAATCCGTTCATCCGTTCATCCATTGGATGCAAATCCGTTGGATGTTGGATTAGATGCGGATGCCAAATTTGAAATCCGTAGTGTATTGAATTGGATGCGGATGAGGTGAAAACCGGTCCATACCGGCCCATGCTCACCCCTACTCGACTACTTGTATTATTATTTTTTTCATCATCAAGACAAACTAAGTACTAGCTAGCAAAAATATAAGAAAAAAATATACTCCCTCCGTTCCATTTTAGATGAGTGTTTAGGGTTATTTTTTTGTTCCACATTACTTGATAGCTTTCATATTTTCCCCACAAAACTACCAACAATACCCTAACATTTTGTCTTGGAACTATAAATTTATTTTTAAATACACTAATAGCAATTAATGTTTGAAGATTTTCTCAAGGGTATAACTAGAAAAAATTTATCTCTCTCCATTTCTTAATCTGCGTGAAAACTCATAAAACATCATCTAAACTAGAATGGAGGGAGCAGATGATTTTATCAAAAGAATCATGCTGCAGCGATGCCTAATATATTTTGCAAGACCATTTGGCATAAACTCTTAGCACAACTCTAAATTTTGTAACTTGAAAGTGCTGTCCATTCATAGTACCATTCCCGGAATGGATCCTTTGGACGTAAGTACTAGCTAGCAAAGATATAAGAACAAATATAGATGATTTTATCAATCGAATCATGCTGCATCGATGCCTAGTATTTTTCACGTCCCACCAAGTACAAAGATGAATTTTTATTCTATTTTTTTGCAAAACCATTTGGCATAAACTCTTAGCACAACTCTAAATTTTGTCACTTGACATTCATAGTACCATTCGCAGAACGGAGCCTTTGGTTGTTGGCAAGTTGCTAATGGTCTGGAGTAATATACTAAAATAAATAAATACTATTACAATTGGCAGAATCTTTTGGCTTAATCCTTGGCGGAATCAAGATCAGAGACAAATTTATCCTTCCGCGAAAACCCGCCATCAACAATTTTAGACAACAAAGACCATTGCCATTCCATAAAGTGACAAGTCTGGCATGTTCCATTATGAATGTTGTTGGAGAATAACAATTAAAATTCATAATATATCAAACACTAATTAATATAAGAGGCACTTATCTCTTTTTATGTCGTCTCCATTCAATTGTTGACGTCTTCCACATCCCCGTTAAACACCATGAATGAACAATTGGTAATGGTGGATTGAGGCACATGTTCAACATGCTGTCCTTAAGACAAGAATGCCCGGCTACACTATAAATAGATGATGCTATAGCCCTACGGGTACATCTGCCTCCAAGATACAACAATCCTAACAAATTTGAATAGCACATTCAAACTTGTCCTTTTAGAACTTGGCAGCGGAAAACTCACAAATCGTTGGCACTTAAAAACCCTCGTATCAAACATAGAAAACGAAGAAGAAGAGGTATGCAACACCGGTGGATTCGAGAGAGGTTTTTTTTTTCTATGCATATCAAAAACCCTAGTGCAATTCCATATATATATGTAAGATAAAAACTTACCCAATAAAACTAAGAGATAATTTGGAAGATATTTTAATTATTTTGAAAAACCGTTTTATAATAAAATTTTATTCACATAAAAACCGTGGTTTTCCAACAATCCCCACATGAATGAAAATACGATAAAACACGAAAAACAGGATATATCACGAATAGGCATAGGTGTCCATTAGGTATTGAACCTTTGCTTAGTGAGAGATTACCGAAATTACTTGTTAGCCGAAGTGTCTATAAGGTCTTGAACTGTCTAACATTTGGTGTAACTCGCGATAACAACCACATGATATCTCCAAGGTTGCTACCAAGCTCCGCCGTTGTGTCCATTTTGGCCCGGACGTCTTGTTTCTCGAATGCTCTAGAGAATCAGCTCATATTCTCATAGGAAGCGACCCACTTCCTCATTCGGATAGGTGAGTTCCATCAAGAGTGTTCACTTGCTACACCCCACTTCAATCTAAAATTGAAACTATAGAACTCATTAAGACTTATTAAAAGTCATCCTTCACATGCAATCACACTATCACATCTACACCATAGGGAAGGGACGGAGAATATAATTCTCGATAGTGTTTACCTTTACCCACCATAAATTAGTTGTCTCATTCGAAACCTTGATCTTGGGATATCCAATCGGAAGGTTGAGTATCCTTCATGGAAAGTTTATTTTATGAGCTTAAGTCCCATCCCCCTCGATGTATAATTTAAAACTATATCTCTAGATTATCCTTTCGTCAAAGAATTACTAATTTTCTAATTGACTTCACTAAGTCCATGAGGTTCTCTTTTGACTTCACATGTCTACCGAGACTCTCTTTTTGACTTCATGAATCAACTAAAATTACTTCATTAGAGAGTATAGTTGTCTTACCGAATTAACCTTCTCTGAGTATGTCTAGACTTTGTCATTGCTCATTTACTTTAGACTCACATAGTCAATTGAGTTTCTGCAATGATGGCCACAAAGCCGGTCATGAGAGGAATATCTTCTAAGAAGCATATTAATAGCCATTCGGCTTCCTCTCCTGCTTGAATTAAAGCACACAAACTTTGATTTCTCGAAAAATCAATTTCATCATGTCTATTTTAAGGACTTCCTTAGATAGACACTCCTTAAGAGGGTACACACATAGGCTAAGATTTTTTCATAGCCTGAAACAAAAACATCTCTTAAGGTCAGTATAATGTATACACAATTTAATATGTACCTAAAGTATCGCATGTCTCTGATCAGATCATCCCAGTAATTCTTTTGAGATACTAGTGTATTTGTATACAACTGATATACTGCACATTTACAACACACATTAAACTCATCGAGTTTGACAAATACCATTTCCATCAGAATATCTTCTGGTTCACTTCGATCCTTTAGATCATATCAACCAACTTGGTCTTTCAGCCAAATTGTAAATATCACATATTTCATAGGTGGTTGTAAAGCATATAAAAAACACATGTACTATTCACTAGTACATTCTTTACTGACTTCCTCAAAATTAAGGTTAGTGCAATATATATCACATATTTGAAATTAAGTATGTACCTCGTGCATTCCAATCTACGGTCTTCTAACTCAGCATCCTGTGATTTCAGGGTAAATGAGACATGCACATCTGTTTTACAAGACATACTAAACACATTAGACAAAAACTATATCCTCAAAATTTCTTTTGGTTACCTCTTTGATCCTTTAGACCATGTCAACCGCATATTAGTTTCCTGTCAAATCTTAAACAACACCGATTAGTAGATGTAAAACATATTTATCATATCACAAGATATATCATAATAGAGGCAACCAATAAGATAAGTATCTAAGCTTATACAAATATAAATGCAAAATCGGATTGAATCAGGGTACTCTATATTTTCTCCAAACCTTGTAGTTTGTCGCAAATATGATTAACCTTTCAAGGATACTTTCTCAAAATCCGCTTGTGTATCATTAGTTACACAGTAACACACAATTAATACCTCATAATTATGATTTTACTAACATGTGCAAATATGCTAAAATAATTTTCATATTACTTATTTTCTCTAAAGGCTTACCTTAAAGTGGTTCATAACAACATGTCTTTGCTATTTTCCATCACTCATTTTACTAGAGTTCTATATGAAAACTTAAACTTGGACTAAAGAAGATTTCAGCAATAAATTGTAAGGCAAGTCTCAGAACTGACTTCCTCTCTTTCGTCCAAGGAAATGAACGAGTTAAAATATCATAAATCTTATACCCCAAAACATTAAATGACTCAAGTGAGCCTTTTGGGAACACTAGGGTGCAGTGGTCACAGACACTAAAGGGATAATCTTATGAGAATCAGCCTCTGATAATAGTTCTTAATTAAGCTCAACAACCCTTTAACTCGTGAGTGCTGTTTATAAGCATCACTTTAAGACTACGAACATTCGAGGATTTATGCATATGAGTTGATGTTCATCAAATCCTATTCACACAACCGGCCAAAGGTCCCCCACATTTAAAACTCGCACCTTTAAAATTATTTAAGACTTACCTCTTGCTTTGCGTAAGTGCAGATCGACAACAGGTACAACAAATACTCGTGATGCGATGACGCTCATCCCTAGTACCGCACCATACAAAGATCGCCGCACGTGCTTTTTTTGATGGCGAATGCACTGTTGTTGGCACAACCTAGAGTTCAGTTCATGCATCCATCGCCTCATCTTTGCACACAGATTTTTACCCGACTAATTTATACTCATACAAAGAAGAGTAATAAAGATTAGTTATTCAAGGAAATGCTACAATTCCACAAGATACCTCACCTTTTAAGGTAGACCCGAACAAAATAGTTCCTCCATCAACAACCTTTAACTAGCTGCAGACATACCATATAAATTAACAACATATAAGCTCCACCAACCACTTACGAGATTAGTGGACATATTTCAAAATCATTAGTGTAGTATCCACAAGGACCACGACACATTGGTTATGCTCCCAGAGTCCCTGTAAGCAGACGAGAGTTCAAAATCATACATCGTATCCTTAGATTTTACTCGGTTCTTATGTGCATTCCCAGTATGCCACCTAGCACAACTATTCAAGCACAAGTCAGGGGTTTAACTTGGGCATGACTTATCAATTAAGCTGAAAACAAACAGATTGATAACTATAATTCCGAGCCTTCTCCGCACATCGTCGGTCCTCCTAACAACCCCCGCCAAACCGAAAAAATGTTGATTCCAATGTATCTAGACCGTAGTAATCTCATTTCAATGGGGAGGAGTCCCCTTGGAGTAGGTGGTCTATTCCCAAATACTTCCAACCGTGCGGGAAACCACGACTGAAAAGTTTGAGATATTTCTTGGTGGTATTTCATGACTACTTCCACCGTCGAACAAGTTAGTCTCCGATGGAGGTACAACCCAACAATTCTCACGGGGAGACCTGGGATAGTTATCATTACTTCCAAATGCCGAATTCCTTCCGTCCCGGAACGACCTCTCCCTATCAAATGAACAATGGTTCGTAGCATTGAGCGAAACGTCCCTGTTCCACGCGGCTTCTACACCTCCTCGGCACCAAAAGATGTACCAGATGTCATGGAAGATTTTATGGAGATGAACCGGGGTCCTCCCCGGAGTAACACCATTAGAATTCATATGAGGTACAATACTTTCAAAATCCCCGAAGACGAGCACGTCCCTGCACTTCACTGGCATCACTTGATGGGAGTTCGAATCCCATGGATGCTTGTTACGGAACTATGTGGGTGCTGGATGAATGGAATGAGCAGAACCCCAAAAGGGTATCCCTTGGAACTACTGAGCACAGACTAAATTGTCGTGATGACTATCATAATCACCGGTTAGCTCCGACAAGTGATGGGGAGTTCTAGGACTTCCATCTGTTTTGGCAGCTTCAACTAATTTGTAATCTGTGCGGTGGGAAAGAACTGCCGTCCTTCAACTAGCCGACTGAGTCATAGCATGCTAGTCCGTTAACGCTCTTGTATATGTACTGTACCAGGATAACCGCCGATTCTTGACAAAAGAATCAAACCACTAAATCAATTGACAAATACAAGAACCATTCGTATTAAAGACAATATATAATAGTCCACGGTCCACATGGTTAGATCATAAGATTCAAATCAACAAATTCACTCTAACTGAAAACAGGACAAAATAAATCTTCATGGTCTCAACTTTCAAACTGGGACAAGAAGACTTCTTTACAGGCAAGCACCAAACAACTACGTGACAAAATTTTAGTTTCCACTTTATCATGTAATTACCCGTTTGATATATTTGGAACGAGACCAATCTCAACATACTCTAAAACGATAAATTGGTTCCAATCACCCATTGTAAGGATCTTTTCATCATTGGATTCAAAGGATTTTTATTTTAGAAAAGATCTTGAACAACACCCATAGCCTGCCATAAACATTGAACCAGTTCTCAATTCTAATTGTTATTATGAAAAATTTCTTTTCTTAAGATTGTTGGAGAATAACAAAAAATTCATAATATATCAAACAACTAATTAATATAAGAGGCACTTATCTGTTTTTATGTCGTCTCCATTCAATTGTTGACGTCTTCCACATCCCTGTTAAATGAACAAATTGGGTGGATTGAGGCACATGTTCAACATGTTGTCCTTAAGACAAGAATGCCCGGCTACACTCTAAATAGATGATGCTATAGCCCTACGGGTACATCTGCCTCCAAGATACAACAATCCTAATAAATTTGAATAGCACATTCAAACTTGTCCTTTTAGAACTTGGCAGCGGAAAACTCACAAATCGTTGGCACTTAAAAACCCTCGTATCAAACATAGAAAACGAAGAAGAAGAGGTATGCAACATCGGTGGATTCGAGAGAGGTTTTTTTTTTTTCTATGCATATCAAAAACCCTAGTGCAATTCCATATATATATGTAAGATAAAAACTTACCCAAAATAAAACTAAGAGATAATTTTGGAAGATATTTTAATTATTTTGAAAAACCGTTTTATAATAAAATTTTATTCACATAAAAACCGGTGGTTTTCCAACAGTAACTACTACTAAACATGTAATCACAACATTCTATTACCGGGGTTAGCAATAGTTGCAAGGGAAGACAACTTAGTGACATCATCTGCGATGGGACATAGTTGTGTTATTTTCAATTAGATCCTTGGTTGAAGAGTTTAACCAGGTTTAACCTTGGTTACCGTTTTAGTGAAGTCCTTTGTGATGGACATTACAAATTTGCAATTTAATAATGGGAAGCGATATTTCATCGACTGTCTTCAGGTTATTGATTGTCATAGCATAAGAAACACATACATGAAACTGATGTCGCATCAAGTTAATATTCATCTCGATTACAGCTTGGAATTTATCCTTGGGATGAACACAATTTCCTTGTTTTGTTCGGCAATTAAAATCTTGGCTTTAATTACATGTTGTCCACATCTAGTGACCAATAGTATTGTTCCGTTGAAGAGACCTTCTCTTGGTGTAAGATTCTTCAACATCATGATTGGGCATCCAACTTTGATATCTAACTGGAACTGAGGCAATCTAGGTTGGTTTAAATTATGCGGGAATTCGCTGGAAAGGTGTACAATTTTTCTAGCATCATCTGCATTTAGCTTGTCTGCAACAACGTATGTGTACATATCCCCGTCTAAGTTCATCATTGCTTCTGCATTAATCTTTATAACATCATCATTGTTGGCTGATAGTATAATCTACTTTGTAAAGCGTTCTGGAGACACTCTTTCGTTTGTTCCCATCCAGGTATAACAACTAGTTACTTGTTCAGTCATGTCCTTGCATCTGTTTACTAAACATAAAAGCTCAACAACTTCCTTAGGATTATCACAACCTATCATCTATATATATGTAAATGTACAAACGCAACAAAGGGATGTAAACAACATTACGGTATGATACCTATACTAAGAACTTTAAAAAAAATACATTTTCTAGTTCAAGTGCATCCATCCGCATATTTTGATGAAGCGCCAAGACAAAGAATATCATTAAAAATCAATGATCTCCTCGGATATGCTCCAACGACTTCTTCACGAGATCCAATGGGTATAGCGGGTAACTTATGCCTAAATTCTCCTCTAGAGCGACGGTAATTCCACTAAATGGTCTTTCCTTAATCCAATAGGTTTACTTGTTTTAGTAGTTTATACGCAGAACACTGCTTTATCAACTCCCATAAACATTGTTCTCGCTTACATATATGGGAATCCCGAACGTCGAGTGTTACCGTATGACCTCCAACCAAAAAAAGTGAAGTGATTCCAAACGAAAGCGTGGAGAACTATGTGTCCAGCCTTGCGGCATCTAGACGCCAATATGTTATGCAAATTTTTTTACCACTTCATGCATTTCCATTGAGAAAAATTTTACCGCCACCATCTCTCACAAAAATTAAACACGGTGTAAAGGCCAAAACTCATCTTCCGATACATTCTTCAACTTCGAATCACGCAATGCGAGTTAAAGGCACCTTGATGCTCCTACATGAACTTGTCACCAACAACATCACTCCATGTAAATTTTGGTCTTGGCATATCTTCGAAATCTTAAATAAACTTTGCGATTCACATAGTTTTTCGTCCATAAAGTACAACCCAATATCAAATACTCGCTCATCGTTGGCCTCGTGGATATTATATATACTTTGTGCTTGTGATTGTTCATGAGTAAAAATCGTTTCCGCCGATTTTGGTAAATTCGGTAGGTGAGTGAGAAACTGGTTTAAACCCTAAACAAATGTGCTTTCACGTGAGCACTTTCTGGGATTCGAGAGATCAATACGCCAAAGTCGGACTAAACCAAGAAATGGCCGTTCCGGACTTGCTTCGGTCACAAAGTGGAGGGAGAAGGGTTGATTTGGGGAGGAAACAAAAGAAAGGTGTTGAGACTCGGAATAGTGCTGGGAGAGTAGTGTCTCGACTTGTATCGTAGAAGTGAAAGCTTAGGAAGCTTGCAAGAGATGAAAGATTTTGGAGAGCTTGCAAAGTTGCCTTTCTACGAGAGTGTTGTATTTTTCTCCTACCGAGACTTGTTGTCCGGTGGAAATAGGTAAGACCTATTTATACAAGTCGAGATTGAAACGTACCGGTCTCATGAAGGAAGAGAGTAAAGGGTGAAATAATGGGAGGAGGTGGTAACCGCAAGGTGTTTAGGGTGAAAACTTTTTCACCATTATTTCCTCATTTATTTGAATTTATTCTATTCACGCTTTCTTAATATGAGCGTAGTGTACGCTGCAAAAGTAAACTGGGCCAAACCAAGACCTGGAAAGCATCCCCCAGTTTGTGTTGATGTCTCGAGTGTTGGTTGCACCTTGAGTGCAAGTGGCGCTGCTACGGGCGCGTGTGGCATGGCATGTGGAATGCCTTTATTGCGGTTGTACCTCGAGCGCAAGTGGCAATGCAGGAGATGCTAGTGGCGTGTGTGGCATGTGCCAATGGCATGTGTGGAATGCCTTGGTGGTAGGTTGTACGTTGAGTGTAAGTGGCAATGCATAGAGTCGCTAGTGGCGTGTGTGGCATGTGCCAATGGCATGTCATGGCATGGTAAGAAAAGCTGCCTTGGATGGCATGGTAGGTTGCACGTTTTTAGTTTGCAAGTTAGGCTACATTTGGCCCTAGGCCAGCGGGGTTTTGGCATGTGCTACATTGTGATCAAATGCGCCAATTTAGATCATGGCATGGTAAGAAAAGCTACAACATGGCGAGCAAGTTGGCCTGGCATGCTGAATAGTAAACAGCCCCTTTTCATTAGGAAATTCCATTAAAACATATATAGGGAGGGTAGTTGGTTGATGGTGCATATGCGGACTATGCAAGTAAGCTTCATAAGCTTAGATAAATGAAAATTTATGGTCGAGGTGCGTGTTGCATGTGCCAATGGCACGCGTGGCCATTATTAGGCCATGCTTGTCCCTTCGAGGATGAGAAAAGCTACAGCCATGATGAGTTGCGTGCGTGTTGGATGATTGCATGTGCATGGCACGATCTTCGCCAGCATTAGGCATGCCTTGTGAGCCAATGTTGGCAAGTGTCCAATGGCATGCTCTTGGCCATTGCGTTTGCCCAACGCCTTGTTACGGCTGAAGCTACCTAAAGCGTGTTGGCATGCCAATGGCATGCTCGCATGTAGCCAATGGCGGCGTGTTGGCATGCTTGCTCGGCCATTAGGGCCACGCCTTGGTGAGAAAAGCTACCAGCGAGCGTGTTGGCATGTGCCAATGGCATGCTCGGCCATTAGGGTTCCCTGTGAGAAAAGCTACCGGCGGGCATGTTGGCATGTGCCAATGGCGTGCTCGGCCATTAGGGCCATGACCCGGTGAGAAAAGCTACCCCGCGAGCGTGTTGGCATGTGTCGATGGCATGCTCGCATGCGAGACAAACTGGCGTATTGGCATGTGCCAATGAGCTCGTTGGGCACGGTTTGCAAGCCTACGTGTTGGCATGTGCCAATGGCATGCGCGGGCATTAGGGCCAAGGTAAGGGTGAGAAAAGCTTGACGTGTTGGCATGAATGGCATGCTAGCGTTAGCTGAGGCCAAGCTACCCGCGAGCGTGTTGGCATGTGCCAATGGCTGCTCGGCCAATTTGTCCTAGGCTGCACGGTTTGCAATCCGTTGGCGCGAACTTTGGCATGTGTAGCATGGGGGCCAAGGTAAGGGTGTTTGGCTTGGCATGGCGTGGCTAGCATAGCTAGGGCCAAGGCGTGAGTGTGTTTGCATGGCGCGGCTAGCTTGGGCTAGGTGTGGCTGGCATGATTTGCCATTGGAACGGAGGTGCGACTAGCATGGTTGGCATGCTTTGGCGCGTTTGGTGTGGCTGGCATGATTTGCCATTGGCATAGAGGTGCGGCTAGCTTGGGCTAGGTTTGGCTGGCATGATTTGCCATTGGCACGGAGGTGCGGCTAGCATGGTTGGCATGCTTTGGCGCGTTTGGTGTGGCTGGCATGATTTTCCATTGGGCACAGCTAGCTTGGGATAGTGGCATGATTTGCCATTGGCACGGAGGTGCGCGTCAGCTTGGGCTAGGTGTGGTGTGGCATGATTTTCCATTGGCGGAGGTGCGGCTAGCATGGTTGGCATGCTTTGGCGCATTTGGTGTGACTAGCATAGCTAGGGCCAAGGCGAGTGCGTTTGGCATGGCGTGGCTAGCTTGGGCTAGGTGTGGGTGGCATGATTTGCCATTGGCACGGAGGTGCGGCTAGCATGGTTGGCATGATTTGGTGCGTTTGGTGTGACTAGCATAGCTTGCCAAGGCAAGTGGGTGCGTTTGGCATGGCGCGGCTAGCTTGGGCTTGGTGTGGCTGGCATGATTTGCCATTGGCACGGAGGGGAATTAGGGTTTTGTTTGTTGTAATCCTAATTTGAAAAAATACCCCCTATTAATTACTGACTACATGCATTAAATGTTCTAATAAATGTGTCACACCGGTGAACATTAGGTTATTTGGGTGTTTATACGATTTTACCCTTTGTTTAAAAACCACCATCAACATTAAGTCCCCTGCTTAGCTCGGAACAGGAGCTTTGTTGCGAGGTAAGCATAAGATGGTGACAAACTATCAACAGCAAATCGTAAAGAGAATTGAGGAGGCTTGTCTGACCTTTTATAAATAGGATTTGGAATCATTGCCTCCGGCGTTTGCACAAATCGGGAGGTCAGCACAATTGGGAAGTCAGCGTCGTGAGAGACAGAAGTCACAAAGCATTGAGAAGTTGTCGCGAGTTGGGAACCGAGCGTGCTAGTTTGGTGGGACCGGCGCAAAAGTGGGAAGTCTGATCGTGCTAGGCAAGGTGGGACAAGCAAGGTGGGAAGGCGAAAGCGTGCTAGTGGCGTGACTTGGGCGGTTGAAGTTGTTGGGAAGTTTGGGAGACCCAGCGCGAGCTTGATGGGACCCGGTGTAAACAATAAGGGAGTAGGTGTTTCTACGAGATAGCAAAGTTTCCTTATTTTGCCTTCCTTCACGCGCGCTTCAATAGGGCATCATCCATGCCAAAAATCTGGAAGCGTTATGTCCCTCATTGCTTCCTTTCCTTTTTTTAAGGTTCCGTATTCATACCCAACGTAATTGTACCCCCTCCCTTGTTTGAGAAAAGGTTCTTCTTGTTGAGTTTCTTTTTTGCCTAGAGACGAATCATCCTCTAAACAGCCCAGTTCTCCAAGTGAAGGCGCGAGGTCCGACTCTTGCAAAGCACCCCGACTAGGGTTATTCGGGCTAAGAAGATCATACCGGTATGTTCTCTTCTTCTTCTCTGCTCGTGTTATCCTCTTTTTATATGAGTATAGATATGATGGAACTTGATCATTTTCCCCATCTTTTGCAGTGTATGATGGGACCCTCCAGAGATGGCCGCGCCTTTAACTCTTCGGAGAAGGACTTCAGACTTGACGGAGATCGATCTTCTTCTCTTGAGGAGGCATTGGTTGGGATTGAATCTCCGTTCCATGAAGCTAGTGAAATCATTAAGGACCTCCCTTCCATATATCCCCATGAAGAACAGATACATGTTCGGACTTTCTTGGGTTTAGCGAGCATGGAGGAGGGGCGAGAGAACGAGGAAGAGTCTTGGCATGTTGAGAGGTTTCCGGTGTGGCAAAGCCTTTCCTCGATCCGGGTATGGGGCGGATCGGACTGTTTCTAGGTTGAAGCGACGGAAAAGCGAACGTGTGGGGGTCTTGGAGGAGAGCGCCATGATTCTTGACTCTGATGCGGATGAATCAAAAACTTTCTCCGAAGTGTTCCGAGAAAACCTTCGAAGGAGCATATGACGGAAACGAAATACCCTTTGAAGTTGATGCCAAAGGTGTCGTTGGTGATACTGGAGGGTCATGGTGGCGTATCTTTGGACGGGAGGACACTTGTTGCCGCTGTGGTTGCTTCGGGATGGGATGTTGAGGTTCTTTGCTTTGCTAACACCGTTGAATGGAACCTTTGTTGCCCGAGGGATTCTTTGGGGAAGTGCTTGAAGATAGTCTTACCCGAGGGGACTTGTGCTCCATCCTTCGAGGTCTAGTTCTCCCTTTTGTTATTTCTGTTAGCTGCTTTAGTTCCCCTGATGCCCCCCTTTTTTTTTTTTTTCGTAAACTCATCTTTACCTTCTTCTTCATCAGTCAACATTTTGCCTCATATATATTTTTTGAAAGAGGTTGTGGCATGATGGCTCTGTAATGGTTTTCTGGGTTTATCTGATGTATTTCTCTGATATCTGGAGAATTTGCTTGGAAAGAGATGTATTTATGCTTTTTTTTTTTTGACGGAAAAGGGAATCCCAGGAAAAAAAATACAAACGGTGTATTCATCTTGGGGGAGTACAACTACTAAGAGGAATTGTTAAAGGAAATACTAAAGGGGGAGTGATTGGGAGGTACAGCGTTTTAGGGATTGGAGACCTTGAGCCATCGCGAGTGAATTATCACGCCTTCGGTGTGTCTCGCATTGATGAGCTTGCAATATCCTCCCAAAAGGGTATCCACAACCAGATACAACTCGTCTTCTCTTTCATCGGCGAATCCAGTTTGAATAGCCATTTTCTTGTCATCCTCCCAACTTGAAATGAGCTTTCCTTGACAACTACATCTCCGATTGAAAACGGGTTCAGGCGTCGTGCAACCATTTGAGTCTTGGCTTCGTTGGTTTCAATAGAAGTTTCAGCTTCTTGCAAAGTGTTCAAATGGTCCAGCTCCCCATTCACATTTCTTGACGGCGTTCGTGCCGATGTGATCGCGCGAGTCCCCATGACGGAATGGGGAAGGAAAGGCAGTTGCGAAAAAGGTTGCTCGGTCAGACTTACTTGCATTTGAAAACCATGAGCTAGCGCCAACGGGTCCTCTCCGGATGTCCTGGGTTCCTTCAATAGTTCGTTGATGCGATAACCGGTGGGATGATTTGTTGGAAATTCCTTCGGGCGTGGACGTCGGCAGAAGGTGCACATCCAATTTCGCTTTGTTGTCGAGCACCCATAAGCGTCCCAATATCATGTCATGATCTAGTTCTTTGACAATGTGGAATTTGCTATGCGTTATAGCGTCTCCCATCTTGATCTCTAGGTTGATGTAGCCATGCGCGTTCAAAGTTTCTCCTCTCAAGTTCTTAATCACGGACGGGGAATAGGTAGCGTCTTGTTTTGTAAATCCTGCTTGCCTTTAGTGTCTTGAAAGTAATGATGTTGTGGTCGGGAGGCCGTGTCGATGAGCGTGTCGTCAAATTCGTTACCTCTTAAACGGGACGTGGTCGGGCGGTCCCGATTCTCCTTTTTGGTTTTCTGTTTGGGAAGCTTGGGCCCCTGGCGTGGTTTTCCGGGGAGAGAAAAAGTCGTTTGTTAGGATACAACATGATTGAGAGCTGCGAAAATATCTTGGCGTTGCATCTTGGAAAGATAGAGAATTTCGCATACATGTTGCATCATGGATTATGCAGGTCTCGTGCACGGAGTCCCCGGAGGACCCGAGTTTCTTATCGGGAGTGGGTCTCGATGCACTCTTTCGTCTCCTGGTTGGAGTCCTCCCGCTTCTATCCTTTCTTTGAAAATATGCTTTAGTCTGTTGCAATCGCTGGTCGGGTGGTGAACGAACCTGTGGTAATGGCAGTACTTGGGGTTCGCCATCTCAGCCTCAGTTGGTGGACGTCTGGGAGGTGGCAGTCTGATAACATCATCTTGAACCCAGGCTTCTAGGAGGTAAATCACCTCCTCGATGGGAAACGGAAATCAAGGGTATCTCCTTCGGTCTCATGATGCTTTGCATGGGAGTTTTAGTGACGGTCTTTCGTGGCGGGGTTCCGTTGCGCCGGCGCTTCACGTTTTGGCTGGTGGCTCGTAGTTGGGGCTTTCCTTTTTCCCCTTTCGTTTACTATGTTCACGGAGGATGAGCCCGGCATTAAATTGCTTGCTGATTAGGCGTCTACTCCCGCGAGTTTCGCGCGTGTCTTCGGTTCGAATTGGCCTAGCTCTTTCTAGTAATGCTGGTGCTGTTGTTGCGGATCGTCTGGCGGCTTCATGGAGTTCGGAGAACGTTTGGAAGCGTAAGTTTTCCAGCAGGGCGCGGTAAATAGGAACCATACCATTGATGCATGCGTTCACCAGCTGTTGCTCGGTCACGTTTGGGTCGTGACAGTCGAGTGCTTGAACCCTGAACCTTTTGACGAAATCATTCGGATGTTCATTATCCCACTGGTACATTCTTCCGAGGTCTGAGAAAGTAACTTGTTCAGACACGAAGAAGTATTTCTTGTAAAACGCAGTGACCATGCTACTCCGTAGGGAATGTTGTTGGTGGGATCTTTGTTGTACCATGTATACGCCCTTCCGATAAGTGACTTTGAGAATTCCCTTAAACGAAGAACGTGATTATATTCATGTTCACCTAGGGATTCCGGGAAACGGGAGACATGCTCATGTGCACTCCGTTACCATCGTACAAGGGGTAAATTGAGGAGAAGAGTACCCCCTTGGGAGAGGGATTCTCTGCATTTCGGATGGGTAAGGGGTTGGTGATGATGCACTTCCAATTCATCATTCTTGATTCGGTTGCGGAGAAGTTGTTCCAGATCTTCTCGCGTGACGAAGTTAGGCGGGCGATTTCTTTCCAGCGGATTCTAGAGCGAGTTTCCTCATCCGTGGAGGCGTGCTCCGCAGAGGTGCTGGCGTGCTCCACAGAGGTGCTGGCATCGGGGTTGTTGGAGACGTTCCTAAGCAGCTCTGGAGGACGCGACTCACGTGGTAGTCGCTCTGTCAGGGTCTTGAGAAAGATGAGTACCTCCTTCTGCGTTGAAACCATATCCGTATGGGATCTGGCAAGCATCTCTTGTCGTTCCATCAAATCAGCGATGGTGACATAAGGACGACTTCCTCTGGTCCCTCCGGTCTCTCGTCCCGTCGGCGGGGTAGTTGGAACCTTAGTTGTGGTCGGAGGCGCCATGCTAGACGAAGCATTCGGGGCCGTAGCGGCGGCTCTGGCCCCTGTGACTGGTGGCGTGACACCCGAAGAGATATTTTCGTTGCCATGATTAGAGGGTTGTGCAGAGACACTAGAGGAGGCAGCGGCTCTGGCCCTGGTGATTGGCGGTGTTACGCTTGAGGGAGTGCATTCGATGTTACTGTAGTCGGCGGGTGATGCAACAACGTTATTGGGAGAGACGCTAACATCGAGGGATGCGTTATGTCTTTGGTGTTCTCGGCAACCGCTCCGGACCTGAGTTCCACCATGTTGGGATTTGACGTTCGGGAAACGAAATCAGGAGTCGGAGTTGGTATTGTAACCGATAGATCAATCCTCCCGCTGTGGTCGCCAATTGTTTATGGGTAAAAATCGTTTCCGCCGATTTTGGTAAATTCATGAGTGAGTGAGAAACCGGTTTAAACCCTAAACAAATGTGTTGCACGTGAGCACTTTCTAGATTCGAGAGATCAATGCAGTACAAGTCCCTGCCTAAACCAAGAAATGGCCGTTCCAGGACTTAGCTTCGGTCACAAAGTGGAGGAGAAGGGTTGATTTGGGGGAGGGAAGCAAAGAAAGGTGTTGAGACTAGAATAATTCTGGGAGAGTAGTGTCTCGACTTGTATCAGAAAGTGAAAGCTTAGGAAGCTTGCAAGAGATGAAAGCTTTTTGGAGAGCTTGCAAAGTTGCCTTTTACGAGAGTGTTGTATTTTCTCTTCCACCGAGACTTGTTGTCTGGTGGAAATAGGTAAGACCTATTTATACAAGTCGAGATTGAAACGCACCCTGGCCTCATGAAGGAAGAGAGTAAAGGGTGAAATAATGGGAGGAGGTGGTAACCGAAGGTGTTTATGGGTGAAAACGTTTTCACCATTATTTCCTCATTTATTTGACCGCTTTATTCCTATTCACGCTTTCTTAATGTGAGCGTAGTGTACGCCGTGCAAGATTATGACCGCCAAACCAAGACCCCGAAAGCATCCCCGTTTGTGTTGATGTCTCGAGTGTTGGTTGCACCTTGAGTGCAAGTGGCGCCGCTAGGGGCGCGTGTGGCATGTGCCAATGGCATGTGCGAATGCCTTTGTTGCGGGTTGCACCTCGAGCGCAAGTGGCAATGCCCGAGCTGCTAGTGGCGTGTGTGGCATGTGCCAATGGCATGTGGGAATGCCTTGGTGGTAGGTTGTACGTTGAGTGTAAGTGGCAATGCATAGAGCTGCTAATGGCGTGTGTGGCATGTGCGGCATGTGCGGAATGCCTTGGCGGTAGGTTGCACGGTTTGCAAGTTAGGCTACCAGCGGGGGTTTTGGCATGTGCCAATGGCGTGCGTGGCCAATTTGGATGTCGTTCCTGTAAGGAAATCTACCGTGTGCGTGTTGGCATGTGCCAATGGCATGCGTGGGTCGTTCGGATCATGGCACCTGGTAAGAAAAGCTACCCGGCGAGCGTGTTGGCATGTGCTAATGGCACGCTCGGCCATTAGGGCCATGCCCAGGTGAGAAAAGCTACCCGGCGGCGTGTTGGCATGTGCCAATGGCATGCTCGGCCATTAGGAGCCATGTCCTGGTGAGAAAAGCTACCAGCGAGCGTGTTGGCATGTCCGATGGCATGCTCGGCCATTAGGGCCCACGCCTTGGTGAGAAAAGCTACTAGGGAGTGTGTTGGCATGTGCCAATGGCATGCTCGGCCATTAGGGCCACGCCACAGCGAGAAAAGTTACCGCGAGCGTGTTGGCATGTGCCAATGGCATGCTCG